>RPFO01000164.1:3046873-3189373 GCA_009746045.1 Mesostigma viride | reverse complement strand
AGTTCTGCACCACTGCCGTATCTGGACAGCAGAAGCAGGCAGTGACCACACAAGGCCAATTGCCATTAGAAGCATGAAGTAACCAACCCGGCAGCTCACCTGCGCAGCATGGCGGCATGCAGCCGCATATCCAGCGAGTACTTGTAGCCCCGGCCCGGCGCCAGGCTGACATCATGCAGCTGCTTCATGTCAATGCCCTCCCCGTTCAGCGAGGGGGGCAGCTCGTACACATACACCCTTACCGGGTACTGCATGCCACCACCCGACACGCCAGCCCCTGCCCCTGCTCCAAAACCTGCCCCTCGCTTTCCTCCCTCCTTGGCGCCCCTAAATGACTGCCATTTTCCACCAGTGCCAACGGCACCCCTGTCATGCTGGCCAACTGGGCCGGCCACCTGGCCACAGTCAGCCCCCCAGTAGCCCGGGTCGCAGTGGCAGAAGGAGAGCGCGCAGGTACCCCTCCCCCAGCACCCGTTCAAACAGTCCAGGGCCTGCCTCCCGCCCGAAAAACGCTCGCACACGTCGCCCTCAAACCCCTCCTCACACGCACAGGTGCCGACAGGAGTCATCATGGCAGGATTATCGCCACCTGTCACCCGTGCAGGGGATGCGTCTCTGGAAGCGTTGCAAACCCCCCTGTGGTTGCAGCTCGCTGGGCATGTGTCCAGGGGGAGCTCGCCCGAGCAGGGACCGCCGGGGTGGGTTGCTCCATGCACGGCCGCAGCCCCGCAGGGAGGTAGCCCTGTGGACTTGAGGCGTGAGCAGTCAGGCCCCGTTCGTGTGCGGCGGCAGTCGCAGCGGCCCAGCTCCCAGTTGCAGGTGCCACCCAACTCGCACCCTAGGGGGCACCTGGGGGGCGGCGCCGAGGTGGCGCGTGTCCCCTTGTTGCTGGCGTCCGCGCTCTTGCTGGCTGTGGGCTGGGGAATGCATGAGCGGTTGGGGTGGGGTGGGGTGGGGTGGGGTGGGATGGGGTTAGGGGACGGAGATGGGGGAGGGTGCGAAGAAGTGTCAGGGCCAAGCCTTTGTCAGCGAATGTACTGAGACTAGCACAACACGTGCACGACCAGTGACGCGCAATCGCTAGATGGCTATGTCTTAGACATGGCCAAAATAGGGAAACATCGCCATTAGCGGTAGTTGGGTGCAGAAATGGCTGGCTAGGCAGCTAGGAATGTGATTGCTTCTTAACCATACTGTTAGTTAATGTAGCAACGTACAGCTTAACAGCTGACGAATTAATGGACACTTTGGTACATTTACGGTCACTACGAGCCCCAACAGGTCCTTGGGTGAACTGAGCAAGTGTGGGTGGCAATCCATCTTGCATGCGGCCAGTACAGTGTACCGATAAATTTACCATGGGAACCCCCAAACTATCCTTAAACTTACTTCTGATGCAGCTAAGCATGGAGATCGCTGGACGCCTCAGGAAAAAGGATGGGAATTTTCCCGTTAGGCACTTAACTGAATGTGATAGGCAATGTGGTAACTAGGTTGATTCTATGGGCATCTCGGTAAGGCGGTCAGACCTTAGGCGACAAGTCACACGACATTTCACATTCAAGGGTTGGCTAAGCTGCAAGGGTCCTGCACATTCCCGTGGCCTCTGACACCGTCTTCGGCCTTCACATACTGGGTGACAGTAAAGCTGGAAAATCGTTGCGAGATAGAGTACAACGAAGTTGTAGTAGAAATGAAAAGGCACCACAAAACGTGCAATGATACCGAGCGCATTGCACGAGAATTGCGCAACCCTGGACAGCCTGGTGAGGAAGGACGCTCTTGAACCTCAGCGTTTCCGAAAAAGACCAGAGGTGTGCACACGTACACGCGTGAACGGCTTGATCAAAGCGGAGGGGATGACTGCCGCATTCGCCAAGCCGCCGTACGAGCAGCAGGACCAGAAGCCGATGACGACCAGGTAGGCTAATCGGCCTGAACACACGCTACCGGTCATTCCTGCGGAACGTCGCCAGTGAAAACTACATTGACGGGATCGCTATTCATCCGTAATACTTCTGAATTATCTAGGCTTCAAAGCAGAAGGAAGTTCTGGAGTCCGAGTCTCCTGCAGCCGAAAACTCAAAGTAGGTAGCAAACAGCTTTTATATTGCCAATTACAATACGGGGCGTCCTACAAGTAATAGATGCCATCTCGCCAACATCTGGCAGGAGCAAATGGTTCGGAGCACAGCAGAATACCTCATCCATGGACCAAATAAATACACCTGTGGACAACTTGGAACCAAGAGGACGGCCAGAACGCATGCGAATTGTGCGAAGTGGGGAAAGTCTACGACAAAGTGCGCTGTAATGTACACAATGCTATTGGCATCCTCACTAAAAAGGCACACTGCTGGCCTTCAACCAGTTGGTTCTAGCCCACTGCCAATTTGCCATAGCCGACAAAATAATGCACGTGCCTCATGCCTGGAGCACACCTGCTCCAAGTTGTAATGCGCGTATTGACTGCTGACACATGTCGCAATAGTGCTTTTACTGACACTTGTCACTGGTGTCAAAGGACAGACTGGACAGTGTACTGTAATGTCTGTGTAATGAAAGTATCGCCGGATTTCCAAATTCCAGCCAGCAGCCTGCTCGGAGGCGAGATTCTCCTCCTTGAAAGGGTCCCCCGTCCCGTTTCCCCTTAACAGATCTTCCGTGTGCCTTTAAAGCGGGAAAACCGCGCCAAATGCCAAATCCCCCGTCCGACAGGGCGAAGCAGACGTAAGCGAGCCGCAAATCAATTTTTTCCCACGCGCATATTGCCAAAGTGCGTGGTGGCGTGAGGAGCTGGGTTGAAGAACATTTCAGTTGGTGGGTTGGATAACCAGACCCCGGTCACGTACTTGGGCATTCAGGTTTTACGCCGAAAGAGGAATCAGGAGCACGGGGGAGACGTTGGCGGCGGCTAGGCTTTTTGGAGCAAGCGGCATTTCTCAGTGTGACCCACATTCGCGATGAAGTACGTCGTCGTCACGGGTGGTGTGGTCAGCGGGCTGGGCAAGGGAGTCACCGCCAGCAGTATTGGCGTTCTCTTGCAGGCATGCGGTCTCCGGGTTACATCCATAAAAATTGACCCCTATATCAACGTGGATGCGGGAACAATGTCGCCGTTCGAGCACGGCGAGGTGTTCGTGCTCGACGACGGTGGCGAGGTGGATCTCGACCTGGGCAATTACGAGCGCTTCCTGGACCTGACGCTGACGCGGGATAACAACATTACCACGGGCAAGGTGTACCAGCACGTAATCGAGAAGGAACGGCGAGGTGATTACTTGGGGAAGACGGTCCAAGTCATCCCGCATGTGACCGACGGCATCCAAGAATGGATTGAGCGCGTGGCGCTCGTCCCCGTGGACGGCAACCCGGGCGGTCTCCCCCCCGACGTGTGCGTGATCGAGCTGGGTGGGACCATCGGCGACATCGAGTCCATGCCCTTCGTCGAGGCCCTCCGCCAGCTCCAGATGCGCGTCGGCCACCACAACCTGTGCTTCGTCCACGTGTCCCTCGTCCCCGTCCTCGGCGTTGTCGGCGAGCAGAAGACCAAGCCCACGCAGCACAGCGTGCGTGAGCTGCGCGCGCTGGGCATCATCCCCGACCTCCTCTGCTGCCGCTCCACCGAGAAGCTCGAACACGCCGTCAAGGAGAAGCTGGCCGTCTTCTGCCACGTGAAGCCCCAGAATATCCTCAACATCCACGACGTGTCCAACATCTGGCACGTCCCCCTCATCCTCGAGGAGCAAGGCGGACACTTGGCGCTCCTAAAGAAGCTCCACCTGGACGACCTCCACCCGCCCGCGCTCACCGAGTGGCGCCACCGCGCGTTCCGCTGGGACGCCTTAACCGAGGTCGTTCGCATCGCGATGGTGGGCAAGTACACCAACCTGTCCGACTCGTACCTGTCCGTGCTAAAGGCGCTCCAGCACGCGTGCATCGCCGTCAACCGCAAGCTGGCCGTCGAGTGGGTCGTGTCCACCGACCTGGAACCCGCACGCAAGGCCGAGAACCCAAAGGCGTATGAGTCCGCGTGGGCCGCACTCAAGGTGGGGCGGGGGGGGGGGGGGGGGGGGGGGGGGGGGGCTGGGGGGATTAGATGGGCGTGAGGCCGCGTGGGCCGTCTCAAGGTGGGAACGGGGGGGGGGGGGGGGGGGCTCAGGTGGGGGTGATAGCTACGGAAGGCAAGCACTTTGCAAGGCAGGGGGGGGGGAAAGGGGATGGTGGATGATGTTTTGTGTCACATGGGCCCATGAGAGAGTTATGAGTAAATGAGCTGTTAACACTGGGGCCTTGGTGGGGGTAATTTTGGGGATCGAAGGGGGGGTTATGGAGGCGCTTTGTCATGTGGGGGGGGCATGAGTCACTAACTTCTCAAAGTGCGGCCACGGGGGGGCGGGGGGTGGGGTAGGGTGGGGGAAGGGGATGGGGGGACACAGTTGGGTTTGCACATGGGGTCACATGGGGCGGTCATGGGGTCCCCTATGCACATGACCACGTTAAGGCTTTGGCCATCTGCCCTTTCCGTGCTTATGGTGGGAGTCTGTGCTCGTGAGCGCTCGACGTGCGCCACGAGGGAAACACTCTCAGAGTGCCCTGTGCGGTTTCTGCTGTCAACCACACAACCAGCCTGGCAGGACATGCGTAGGGCGCAGTTACGTGCTTTTCATTGATGTTTCGTTTTTATGATGTGAGAGGATGTGTCATGGCACCCTGCGTCTGCCAGTGCCTCCTACAACCTGGTCTACCTGGGTTTTCTAGAGATACCTCGTCTGACCACAAGTGGTAGAGTGACCTGGTTGAGTGACCACTCGGCTCTCGCACCACCCCAGCCACTCCGTACTGAGTTGCCTATTCCTGCATGGAGGCGGTAGCCATCATGTCCGGTTAAACTCCGGATTTTGATATGCCTTTTATGCGCCCTGGCAAACCTCTCAGGTTACTTTGGTTGCTGCATTGGCCCACGCTGCCCTCCTGCGTCTCTTCTTGCGATATCGTTTCCTCATGCTATGTGATGTTTCCTTATTCATTCTTCTTGCGATATCGTTTCCTCATGCTATGTAATGTTTCCTTATTCGTTCTTCTTGCGATATCGTTTCCTCATGCTATGTAATGTTTCCTTATTCATTCTTCTTGCGATATCGTTTCCTCATGCTATGTAATGTTTCCTTATTCATTCTTCATAATCCTGTCCATTAGCCTCCTTGCCTTTGCTCCATGGCGCACGGCCCATGACCTCCTCCTCCTCCTCCTCCTCCTCCTCCTCCTCCTCCTCCTCCTCCTCCTCCTCCTCCTCCTCCTCCTCCTCCTCCTCCTCCTCCTCCTCCTCCTCCTCCTCCTCCTCCTCCTCCTCCTCCTCCTCCTCCTCCTCCTCCTCCTCCTCCTCCTCCTCCTCCTCCTCCTCCTCCTCCTCCTCCTCCTCCTCCTCCTCCTCCTCCTTCTTCTTCCTCTTCCTCTTCCTTCTTCTTTCCTGTGACTAACATGTAACTGTATCGTTCTGCTGCGCCCGCCATGCTTATTCCTTCATCTGCCCCCGCCATGCGTCGCCCCTCCCAGACGGTGGACGGCGTGCTGGTGCCCGGTGGGTTTGGCGACCGCGGCGTGCAGGGCAAGATCCTCGCCGCCAACTTTGCGCGCACCCACAAGGTGCCCTACTTCGGCATCTGCCTCGGCATGCAGGTGCGTTCCCGCTGCTAGCATACGCGTGCGCCCAGCACCGCAGACCTTTCCAGCCAAATGGTGTTGGTTTGTTGGTAGCAGCCACACCGCCGGAGGAGGGCGTGCAAGCACAAATGGAAGAGATTCATTAAGAGTATCGGGGATGAGTGCTGACGCCAGTGACCGCGGGTACTGGCCTGTCGCTGCCTCTTTCCTCGTGCTTATTTGGCATGGTACAGTCACGCAGCGCAGGGGGCCCATACCGCCCAGATACAGGGCCTTTGCCACTTGGGAGCCCAAGGGTGTTGAACATTCGCAGACTTGTTGGGAATGCACACATGCAAATATACTAACATGAAACCATGAAAACATGCAAATGTGCAAACGTGCAAACGTGCAAACGTGCAAACGTGCAAACGTGCAAACGTGCAAACGTGCACACGTGCAAACGTGCAAACGTGCAAACGTGCAAACGTGCAAACGTGCAAACGTGCAAACGTGCAAACGTGCAAACGTGCAAACGTGCAAACGTGCAAACGTGCAAACGTGCAAACGTGCAAACGTGCAAACGTGCAAACGTGCAAACGTGCAAACGTGCAAACGTGCAAACGTGCAAACGTGCAAACGTGCAAACGTGCAAACGTGCAAACGTGCAAACGTGCAAACATAAGACTCCTCACGCCTCCCTTGTCCCCTCATCTTTATTATGCCGCGCTGTGTCGCTGTGCTAATGCTGCATGTGGCCACCCCGTGCCGTGCTGCCGTATTGGCATGCTCTGTGTCCCCGTTTGTCATGTGACACGGGCCCTATACCCTCGCCGCCCGCCCTGGCCCTACACCCTCGATTTCATCCCTGGCATGCGCCCCTTGCCTCACGCCGTTGCCGGCGTGCCTGCCTCTGCCTGTGTTCTTGACCTTCCCCATGCCAGCTGGCGGTGGTGGAGTACGCACGCAACGTGATGAACATGCCCACCGCCAACAGCACCGAGTTTGATGCCAACACGGTGGCCCCGGTTGTCGTCTTCATGCCCGAGGTGGGTGGTCGCTGCGCCTCATTACGGTGGAGGGGGAGGGAAGGGAAGGGGAGGGGAAGGGGAAGGGGGAGGGGAAGGGGGAGGGAGGGGAGGGGGAGGGGAGGGGAGGGAGGGGGGGAGGGGGAGGGGAGGGGGAGGGGAGGGGGAGGGGAGGGGAGGGGAGGGAGGGGGAGGGGAGGGGGAGGGGAGGGGAGGGGGAGGGGGAGGGGGAGGGGAGGGGGAGGGGGAGGGGAGGGGGGGGGAGGGGAGGGAGGGGGAGGGGAGGGGAGGGGAGGGGGAGGGGAAGGCAAAGGCAAAGGCAAAGGCAAAGGCAAAGGCAAAGGCAAAGGCAAAGGCAAAGGCAAAGGCAAAGGCAAAGGCAAAGGCAAAGGCAAAGGCAAAGGCAAAGGCAAAGGCAAAGGCAAAGGCAAAGGCAAAGGCAAAGGCAAAGGCAAAGGCAAAGGCAAAGGCAAAGGGAGAGGCAAAGGGAGAGGCAGAGGCAGAGGCAGAGGCAGAGGCAGACGCAGAGGCAGAGGCAGAGGCAGAGGCAGAGGCAGAGGCAGAGGCAGAGGCAGAGGCAGAGGCAGAGGCAGAGGCAGAGGCAGAGGCAGAGGCAGAGGCAGAGGCAGAGGCAGAGGCAGAGGCAGAGGCAGAGGCAGAGGCAGAGGCAGAGGCAGAGGCAGAGGCAGAGGCAGAGGCAGAGGCAGAGGCAAAGGTAGCACGATGTGGAGACCGGGGAGTGGGGGCCTCATGCATTGGGCAGTGTTGAGGGAGGTCCTTATGATTGCCCTGACATGCTTTTTCAAGGACAGGGCTGGCTGAGTTACGGCGGGATGGATGGCCCCCCCTGGTATTGCTGCATTTCTGCGCTAGAGTGAGGGGCTAGAGTGAGGGGCTCTGGGAGGGGCTAGAGGGAGGGGCTAGAGGGAGGGGCTAGAGGGGGGGCTAAAGGGGCTAGAGGGAGGCGCTAGAGGGAGGGGCTAGAGGGAGGGGCTAGAGGGAGGGGCTAGAGGGAGGGGCTAGAGGGAGGGGCTAGAGGGAGGGGCTAGAGGGAGGGGCTAGAGGGGGGGGCTAAAGGGGCTAGAGGGAGGCGCTAGAGGGAGGGGCTAGAGGGAGGGGCTAGAGGGAGGGGCTAGAGGGAGGGGCTAGAGGGAGGGGCTAGAGGGAGGGGCTAGAGGGAGGGGCTAGAGGGAGGGGCTAGAGGGAGCGGCTAGAGGGAGGGGAACTTTGTGTGGGCATGCGACCTACACAGGGTACTGTACCAAGTGGCCGCTGTCTCCACCGGAGCTACCCGGGACGGGCAGGAGGTATGCTATTAGAGGTATGCTATTAATTAAAAAGTATTCTGTCTGTGTGTGCATTTGCTGCAAATGCCTGCATGTTTGTGGCCTAATGCATTCATGGGTGCTCATGTGTGTGTGCACGTGTGTGTGCATATGCGCTTTGTCATGTTTGTGTGTGGCTGGTTCTGGAGGGGGGTTGTGGTGGCGTGTCGTGGGCTGACGTGACCCTTTGCAGATCTCAAAGACCCACATGGGCGGCACCATGCGCCTTGGCGCACGCACCACCATCCTGCAAACCACCGACTGCCTCGCTGCCAAGCTGTGAGTCACGCCCCTCGGCTCCCGACCATGCTCCATGCCTTACCACTGCCCACCCTGACCTGACCATTGCCTACCATGACCCCAAACACCTTTAGGCATGTCATTTCTACCACGCCCTGCCGAGCTTCACGATTCCCTGCCTCAGCGAGTAGAGTGATCCAACCCCAGCGGCCAAATCTGCCATCCCACCAGGCCTCGTCCTTATCCTCCCTCGTTGGCCAAAGGCTTTTGAAAGGTTCCTCTGCAGCTGGTGCTTCAGGGCCTGCATGGCCATAGAGCATCGGCGGCCAGAGGGAAGCGTCTGGCAGCGAGCAGGTCTTTGCACCACGGGTTGCACTCGTGACACAATCTCGCGATTGCCTGCTTCCACGGGGGGATCTGCACGGTTTGAGATTGAAGCTCGGTCCTCCGTGTGCACGATCGGCCCCCAGGGGATCCTGACGGCAATGGGACCCCACCAAAGCTGTTCTCTGCTCAGCCCTCAATTTCTGGCGGAGCTCAATCTTTGGCGGAAACCAGAAACCAGATAGCAACCACACTCTGCAAACATGGCATTGTGACACATGCATCGCGGGTCCGGGTGCCTGCCCTTGCGCACTAATCACTGCTCTGCAATGCCTGTTGCTTGCATCGCGTCGCGTGACGGGTCGCAGATATCACGCAACGGGCACACGCATCAGCGAGCGCCATCGGCATCGCTATGAGGCAAGTCCCACAACAACACCGCACGGCCCTACACTCTTCACCCTACACCCTAATTAGCGAGCGCAACAGGCATCGCTACGAGGCAAGTTCCTCGTATTGGATAATGCTGCACAACGGCACCGTATGGCCCGGCCCTTTGTGTGGATGGTTGATGTTTCGCGTCCGTGCGAGCCTTATGGAGCTCGATTGTAGCTTCGCTTCGCTTCGTGGATGATTCGCCGTGTTTCATGAGTCCCCGTGGATGTTTTTGACACGGGTGGTTTGGGTTTGGGATGGCCGCAGACTGCACTTCTTTGTGAGACGCAGGGAAGTTGGTCACCCCATCGTGAACTCCTAAGGCTTGCTCCTGCATCTGGGCGATTCCCTCCTTGCACGCGGGGCCTTGGGAGTTAAGCCGTGGTATGCCTTTTGCATCCTGCCTGCACTCTTCTTTCACCCTGCCTTCACGCTGACCAGTGCTGTTCCCTGTCACCACCCTGTTGGCGCCATCTCCCCCCACCCGGTTTGCCACCCTGCGGCAGGTCAACCCTGAGCTCGTCAAGCAGCTCGAAGATGCCGGCCTGCGCTTCGTCGGCCGTGATGAGACGGGCACACGCATGTCGGTACGTGGGCAGTGGATGGGGGTCAAATATAATAACAATATGCTACCGAAATGATAATAATAATAATAATAATAACAATAATAATAATAGTAATAATAATGATAATGGCATGTTACCGAGTATCTGTTTTTTTATCGGGGCATCACGATGTCGTGCATCCTGGTTTTGCTCACGGCGAGTGCGCATCTCACCTCTCACCCGCCCCTCACGGGCTCCCCCGATTACCTATGCATGTCGCTGCTGCGCTGTGGCATGTGCAGGTGTTAGAGCTGCCGCTGAGCGCACACCCCTTCTTCCTGGGCACACAATACCACCCCGAGTTCCGCTCACGGCCGGGCAAGCCGTCGCCGCCCTTCTACGGTAAGAGCCTGCGGATCCCTGCAGGGGTAGGATGGGAGGCACCTTGCTATTTTCGTTTCGCATGTCTGCTCGGCCTCTACTCAGGGCTGGAGGATATGAGACCCATTCTGCAAACGGGGGGGGCAAGCCGGAGAGTGCCTTGAACCTGGTCTTGTGGGTTGGAGACCCTCTGAATCATGTCCATGCCTCGTGTCACAATCAGCTGAGAGTTGTGCGTCCGGGAACTGTGCTGACGTGCGCATGGCAAGAACAAGTTTCTTGTCCATTTTGCGAGCTGAAGTCCACTACATGACTGCAGACCTCCTGCACCTCCATTTCCCACCTCACGGCCTGGTAGCAGTTGAATGGCTCCATGCCAAACTTCAACCATGTTCTGGTGCCCTCCACCCTGACAATTTCCGCATGCCTGCCACTCTAACACAGTCCGCATGCCCGCCACCTGTCCTTCCCCCCACCCCACCCCAACAGGCTTCATCCTGGCCGCCAGCAAACAGCTGAGCCGCTTCTTGCAAGGAGAGCCGCTCGACCCCTACCCAAGCCCCTGTCCGTCCCCTGACAAGGCGACCCTGGTCACGGGTGCCGCGATGGCCGACCTGTCCCTGGACCGCCCTCCCAAGTCCTCCCCCGCACGCGCGCTCTTCCCCCCCGCCCAGCCCAGCGGTCCCGTGGCCATGTCGCAGTCGCTCTCACCCGCGCTGGCTCCGATCGAGCACGGCCCCGTGACGGTTGCCAGTCTGAGCGGGAACAACCAGGCGCCCGTGGACACGGGCATGCCGCACGCGATCCCAGACGGAGCGCACGAGCTGGCGGCTGGCAACCCTTAGAGAGATAGGGTGAAGGGGGGGTGGCAACCCTTAAAGATCTAGGGTGAAGGGGGGGGCAACCCTTAAGATATAGGGTGAAGGGGGGAGCAACCCTTAGAGATATAGGGTGAAGGGGGGAGCAACCTGCAAGAGAGAGGGGTGAACCGGGGGGTGAACTGGGGGGGTAAGAGAGGGATTACAGGAGGGGTTGATGGGGGAATGACCCTTTGAGAGGGGTGCCCGCAGCTGACATCATACACAGGCGCACGCAGGCACGCACCGAAGTGGCTGTTGTATGAAGCTATAGACTTGGGAGGGGGGGGGAGGGAGGGGGAGCCGTTGAGGATGGTACTTACCCTCGATTAGTCAACCCCGAAACCATGATGGAACGCATGCGGGATGTCTCGTGCCTGTGGGACTGGTACGTGGACACAGTGCTAGGCGCTAGCATAAGCATAAGCATCGAGGGGGCAGGATGTCTCCTTTTATGCCAGAGCAGCCGCACTGTGCGCTCTCTTTCTCTGGCGAATGCGGGAGCCTAGCAGGGATAAGCCGGTCGACCTGCGGCCCAGGGCAAGGAGGCTAAGAGAAAAAGGATTATGAGGGCTAGGGCTGCCCTCAGGTTCTATTTGGTTTGGGTTGACCACCGGCAGGTATCACGGACAAATGATTGGTCTCATCATTGCAGACTTGCCCTGGTGGCGGAGTTTGTTCGATGTGGCTGACAATCATGTCGGCCTTGTAACGAGTCATGGATTCTTGCAGTGATGCTGTCGCCGTGTCTCGTGTGTTTGGCGGTGGGGCCTGAATGCAGTTCATGCCCACGGGGAGCATTTCAGGTCATGTGAATGCCTGCCATGCAGGAAGCCGTGCTCCCTCTGTTACCTTTCAGGTGGTAGTGTGACATAAGAGAAGAGGCAATTTGCGTAGGCTAGGCGTGGATGCTGTGTGCCTGAGAATCGGGCAATAACTGATAAGTGACAACTGCGTATACATGACCACGCCGTCGGTCGTGCAAGGCCCTGGATAGTATGGACTGAAATCTACCGTAGGACCTCGTCAAAATCACATGGCGACAAATTATTTTGCAACCCCAAAACAAGGTGAAAGTTTAGTTTTGCAGGGCAAAACTCTTTCAACACGGTAATTGCGACGCGGCACTTTATTAGTACATTTCATGAAATCAGTACAAAATATAGTAGACGCGTATAGTGGCATGTTTGCGAGCCAACATAAAGCAAATTAATAGAAGTTTGTGAGATCGATTCGTGAAGTATTTGTCGCAAAGTGATTTTGACCACTACCCGGTAATATAACTTTCTGTGGCATGCTTTGAGCTGCTATATTGAAGGTAAGCGCTTTGCGCCAATTAGGAAATTAATTAATTAATTAAATAATTAATTAATTAGACTCGTGCTCCCGTTGGGGAGTCACGGAGCATTAACCCCGATGGGTGGATGGATGGGTGGGTGCAAACAGTCCTACCGGTCTAATCTATCTACAACAGCAATACCAAGAATGGGCCGTTGCCCTATTAGCGGGGGGGGGGGGGGAGGTGGGGGTGGAGAAGGGTAGTCCTGGAGGTGTGGGGGGTGGAGGGGGGGGGGAGGAGGGTGGCGATTGGGGTTAATGTCAATTAGGAAAGTTCACCCGCATCTATATTAGGTGTCTGTTTTCTTAGCAAGCTCGTGAACATTGAGCTATGGATCGATCAGTATAGTATGACGAGGATCCTGGCTTGCTGTCCTTGACTGCTGATTGGTAATAAGATAGGATCACCACTTTCACCATGCAGCTAATGTTGACAATTTTGAACTGTGTTATCTCCTTCGCTCCGCAAATGGCTCTGAAATGAATTGAATTCGGAGTTGGAAAGAGGCATGGTGAAATCTCGAACACGCGGACAAGATAACGGCAAGCTTGAGCTACCATGGTCCGGATTCTCCCGATTTCTGGCCTGCGCTGGTTGTCTCCTTTATAGTGAAATCTTAAGATTCATTTTGGTTGCTGGCTGGCTGGGCCATAACTCAGGCCCGACCTGTCTAGGTGTTGGTGTGCATGCATGTCGATCCCATGCTTGCACGTCATGGGCACATCGTTGGCATGTTGTCTAAGGTAGTCAACAACTTGGAATAAATCTGCTGCTGTACAAACGGATACAGGGGCGTCCATAATGACAGAACAAAGCCATTTCATGCTCATCTTTCGTGCGTGTGTGTGTGCGTGTGTGCGTGCGTGTCTTATGCAGGACTTTGACACGTGCAGAATACCTAGGTCTTTGGGAAAGTGGAGAGAGACATATGCGAGGTAGCGTGTGAGGCACTGTGAGCCAGTACGCATGCTGGCATGAATAGGCCGAGGAGCCGATTCACCAAACTAGCAGCAAGCAGCAGGCCAGTGCTCGCTCGCATGCCGGGCGTTTCTACATGCCATTCCCTCCACTCCCCAGGGCCTTCGACCTCATCCATGCCCACATGCATGGCCAGTAGGTGCGAATAGCCGAGTGTAAACCTGGCCATGACAGCGCCTCTGCTTACTTCACCCCTACCTAGTACCGAGAAAGGTTAAGGAGACAAAGTCCGCCTAGATGAAAATATAAATCGGAAATCCTCATCAAAGCAGGCTCTTTCTCATCAAATAGCCTTCGTTGCCAGCGCGTTGCCGCAATTCCGTGGAACCAAACTTACGTCTATGCTCTATCTGCTCGGTAGGGGCTGCCTAAAGTGAAGCCACCATGGCTCTTGCGCTGTTCTTCCTGCCCATCAGTTCGGCAGTTCCTGCCGTCCGGCCGAGAAATGCACATTTTTAAATTCCTCCGCTGCAGCCTGGAGAGGTTGAAAGAACGCATTATGTTCATGACGACAATTTTTCACGAAGGTGACGACATAGTACCTACAGGCTACAAATCAACCAGCATGCACGGCGTACCGCTGTGGCTGCGCTCAATGCTACCAAACCACGAGAGATAAATTGCGGCCGACGGTACCTCAAAATGCCTGCATCTACTGCAATCAGCGACGCGTGGTTAATGACCCAGGCAAACGCGTGGGCCAGCATGGTCCGCCATGCCATGCCATGGCAAGACATTTTGCTAAATAACTTCTTATTGGTGTTCAGGTTTGTAATCGGTAGTGCGAAGGAGGCCCTGGGGGCTGGAGCCGCCCGCCCGGAGAGGCGTCAGGCGTGAGGGGGGGATGGCACCTGGCCTCAGTGCCCTGTGCAGATCTCCGTGTGGCCGGGGGCAGCTGCGAATGGCAGGGTGGAAAAAATCTCCATGTCAGCAAGAGCACTGGCAGGCCGACAACTACCTTTAGAGACCCTGCTAGAGACAGGTAAAATTGGCGCGCCGACAGACCAGCCCAGATAAAATTGGCGCGGCGTTAATCAAATTGGACATGGCGGGAACACGGCGGGAAACCTTCAAAATGAAACGGAGCCAGGCTGTGCGAATTTGTTGATCGGTGTCCCGCGCAGTGGTGGGAATTTGCCAGTGCATTTGCCTCGGCCTCGCTGATGGAGGGCGTGGGGGTTGTTGGCACATTCCAACTTACACGCCTTCCATAATTCTAAGCAGACAGGGCGGCATTGAAAATTCGCAAGGCGGCCTACGGAGCCATGGCTCCGGCGGTGAAAACGAGCAAGAGCCCGGACAGTAAGGCTGCGGAGACGAAGAAAGCCCTCAAGGCCAATGCCAAAGCAGCAGTTGAGGGTAAGCCGAAAAAGGACATGAAGGTCGACGTTAAGGAGGAGGATGAGAAGAAGAAGAAGAATATGGCAGGAGACGTCAAGGAGGCGGCGGAGAACGCGCTCAGTCGCCCCAAGAGGAAAGCTGTCGACAGCGTGTCCTCGTACAAAGAGAAGACGGTCCGGCTCAGCGACAAAGACTCCAAGATCCAGGTCAAGGCGGAGCAGGACGAGGCCACTGAGGAGTCGGCACTGGTGACGACTATGGGGACCCTGCCCACCAAGGGCGACGAGCTGCCACGCCGCCGAATGGTCGACTTGATCGTCTACGATGGCGAAGGCAAGGCCCAGCCTATCGAGCTCCTGGACACAGGCTACGAGGACGGCTTGTGGGCTCGCGGCTACATGCTCCCCGTGAACGGGCCAACGGACAAGAAGTCGGGCGTGCTTTGCGAGATCGGTCCGATCGAGGACTGGCTGATCGACGACTACGACAGCCCCGAGCCCGACGGCGTCAAAGTCATCCTCGTGACGCCCATGGCCGAGTACAGCGTCGTGGGCGTGAACCGCGCCTACAAAAAGCTCATGGACCCGGTCCTTGACGGCGCTGCGGCGTTCCGCCACTGCTACCGTGCGCTGGCCAAGCACCTGGGCGGCAACCCTGCCATGTCCCTGGACGACCTGCTGGTCCGTCTCGCGCGCGGGCCTCCCGCACCGAGCGGCGGCAAGTTCACGCGCGAGGCTGTGCTCCGCTCCGGACGTTTCGTCCTGAAACAGATGCGACAGGTGGACGCCACCGCTGCCGCCACCGACGGAGATGACGACGATGGTGACGGCGACCGGCAAAACATGAGCTCGCTGCCCGCGCTGGTGGCGTTGTCGGCAGAAGTGGAGGCCTTTGAGGCGGCCGCGGTCGCGTTCGAGCGCGTCCCTGGAGCGCTCACCATCCGTGACGGAGCCAACAGCAACAGAGGGGGTGCCTCCGCCGCCAACGGGGGGCCAGGGGGTTCCTCTTCTGGTGCGGGTGGCAGTAGCAAGGGCAAGGGCACGGATGACGGGCTCGATGAGGACGCCCGCCTGGCCCTCAAGCTGCAAAAGGAGGAAGATGCACTCGCCGGGATCACCGCGCGGGGACGGGGCGGGCGCGGCGGGAATGGTGCAGGGGGGAGGGGCGCCCGCGGGGGTGCCTCGGGGGGCGCGACCGCCAGCCCAGGGTCCCTGCGCGGTGGCCCCTACATCAAGATCGCGGAAGCAGAGATCGCGGACGATTACCCCGAGCCGGCGTTCTACTCCAAGACTGAGGAGGAAGCGGACGAGTACCTGTTTTATGCGGACGACGCGGAGGCCATCCCGGTGGAGGACCTGCCGCGCCGCCGCCTGACCAACTTTGCCTTCTACAACAGCGAAGGGCGGTTGGTGCCCTTGGAGCTGCTGCCCATGTGGGGGGGTGTCGACCCGGACGTTGACATGTTCGGGTCGGGGGACATGGTGGAGGAGGATCCCGAGTCCGAGTGGACGGGAGGGGAGGACGCGGCACTGCCGTCATCCGACACCAGCGGGGCGTTGGACGGTAGTAACGCTGCCGGTGCGGGGTCATCCGGTGGGTCTGGGTCCGAGGTAGCCTCGGGGTCTGGAGCGGGGGCATCTGGTTCTGGGTCTGCTTCTGGCTTGGGGGCATCTGGGTCAGGGGGTTCTGGTTCAGGAGGAGCAGGATCGGGGTCAAATGCTGGCGCCTCGGGTAGTGGCGGATCGGGCTCTGGGTCAAGCGCTGGCGCGTCCGGATCCGGTGGGTCGTCCTCGGCGTCCGGTATGGATGCCAGCGGTGGCGGTGCGGCACCTACTGGCATCCGCATCTTCTTGAGCGAGATCAAGGAGTGGGTGGTGGAGTACGGCGCGGGGATGCTGTTTGTCTCGGTGCGGACGGACGGCGCGTGGTACCGCCTGGGCCAGCCCGCGCCGCAGTATGGTCCTTGGTATACACCCGTGATTCGTGCCGCGCGTCTGGCAGTAGCGGCCATCACCATGCTGGCGAGCGAGCCCCGCGCCGCGCGGCTGTCGTTCAACGACATCGCGCGGCGCATGGCGGATAAGGGGCTGTTTGGGTCCGCTGCTGGCAGCGCCACTGCCACCCTCCCTGCCCCTGGCCCCACCTCGGAGGACGCCACCGCTGGGGATGGCGACGGTGGTGACGACTCGGAGCCAGCTGGCGCGCCGATGGACACGGACGCGTCGGCCACCGGCGCTGACGTCAGCGGCAAGGACGGCGCTGACGTTATCATGGCGGACGCTGCCGCGGATGGCAAGGGGAGCGGCGGCGCAAAGGGGGGGGCGGTCAAGGGCGCCAAGAAGGGGGCCGCGGTGGCATCGGCATCCGCTCGTCTCGCGCGCCAGGTGGCGGAAGCGGAGCGGTTCCTGGTCGTCCACGGCCAGATCGTGTCCAACCTGTTCCGCGATTACCCAAACACCACGATCCAGCGCTGCGGCTTCCTGAGCCAGCTGGCGGAGCGCATGGCTGCCCGCCGTCACACGCGGCTGGACCTGAAGAAGGCGGACGCGAGGGGACTACTGGCGCGCCGCACGCGCGGCCGCAATCTGAACCCGACCGCAGGCGCACGGCCAGACGTGACCAAGCGCAAGGCGATGCGGGCTACGATGACCAAGCTGGTCTACCGGGTGTTCAAGGGTGCGTTCGTGGGCGATGCTGAGGAGGGGGAGGAGGGGCAGGCAAGGGACAAGCCGGGGGTCCCTGTGCCACTGGTCGCGGATGCCGGCAATGAGGGCGAGGAGCTCAAGGAAGAGGAGAACGAGGATGAGGACGAGGAGGGGGGGCGGGGCAAGGGGGCCTCCGGCCGCAAGAACAAGTCGGGCAAGGACACGGTGGCAGCCAAGGAGGGCGGCAAGAAGGGGGGCAAGAAAGCCAAGCCGGTCGCCGCAGGAGAGAAGGCCGGCTGGGTGGGCGACTCGGTCGGTGCTATGCGTGGTGGCCAGGTGCGCTTGTACGCGACGGCGCGTGCATCCGACGGGGTGGAGTTTGGGGTCGGGGACGTGGTGGCGGTGCGCGCGCTGCCAGGTGGGTCGCTCGCCGGCGCGGATGCCAGCATGAGCAACAGCGAGGATGACGAGAATAATGCCGCCGCGCGTCCCCAGCTGGTGCTCGTGCGGTACCTGAGTGAGCAGACGGGGGTTGCAGACGGCAGCCACAACAAGGGCGACGATGGGGAGGCCCGGCGGCTGGTGCATGGCATGGTGCTGGAGCACGGTTGCGACACGTTCCTGGGTGACGTGGCCACGGAGGGAGAGCTCTTCTTGACCCCGGTCTGGGTGGAGGCGGAGCTTGAGGAGGTGGTGGGCAGCTGGGCGATCTCGCGACAGGGAGGGGGCCAGGGAGGAGACAAGGCAGGGGAGGGGGAGGTCAAGGGTTCGGAGAAAAGGGCAGCCAATGGCAATGCCAGCAATGGGGAGGTCAAGAGCACCGGGGATAAGGCGGCGGATGCCGGCGGGAACGAGGAAGTTGCTGGCGGTGGCGGGCTCACAGTGGTCGCCGTGGGGGGGACAGCTGTCACGTCTGTGGAGCTCCGCACGCGCCCCTGGGGCCACGAGCATCGGAAGGTAAACGCTGCGGCGGACGCGGCCGCGAGGCGGGATGCGGCGCAGCGCGCCGCAAAGAGCCAGCCGCCTCTCCCCTACGTGCGCTCCATGTTCTGCGCGGACAAGGGCGGGTTCTGGGCGATACCCGAGGACGTGGCGGCGTGCTGGGGCGTGGCCAGCGCCAGCATCAAGGCCGGCAACGGGGCCAACAAGGCCAGCGTGGCGGGACTGACAGCCAAGTGCGTTGCTGCGTATGAGAGGCGGCAGGAGGAGGCGGAGAAGGAGCCAGGGGCGCCCGGGTGGGGGTGGGACGGGAAGGGCGTGGTCGTGGTGACGTCGGCCGCGGATGCTAGCAACAGCTCGTCCGGGTCAGGGGCTGGGGCTGGTGATGCGACCAGTTTCCGGTTCGAGGGCAAGGAGTACCATACGGACCAGTACGTGTATGTGTGGCCTGAGTTTGTGCCGCCCGAGGTGAACCCCGGGGGTGGCAAGAAGAGCGAGACGGCCACCCCCGCGGCCGCTCCGGATGCAAGCTTCAAGGCAGGCAAGAACATCGGTTCGCGGCCATTTGTGGTGGGCCAGATCGTGTCGTTTGAGAGCAGCAAGGTGCGAGGAGGGAAGGGTGGCAGTGGCGGGGCTAGTGCCGGGGCAGGGGCGAGGGTCCTTGCCACGGTGGAGCAGGTGACCCTGCGCCGCTTCTACCGCAACGAGGACATTGGTGGCAGCGAGCGCGCATACAAGGGCGACATCCAGGAGCTGTACTATAGTGACCAGACAGTGACCGTGCCGCTAGACGCGCTGGCTCCTGGCTCCCCCATCGTGTGCTGTCATCGCGAGCTGTTTGACATCGCCGCCTTCCGCGCGCAGCCGCACGCATTTGTGTGCAACCTCGCCTTTGACCCGGCCACCAAGGCCATCAAGAAGCTGCACCTCGACAAGCTCAACACCGCCAAGTCCGCTGCGGGGGCAGCGACCGCAGGGGCAGGCAAGGGCAAGGGGAAGGCGCCGGCCGTCGATGTCGCGGGCGCGGGCAAGGGCAAGGGCAAGATGGTGGCGGAGCCGGCAGAGTTGGATGGCTCCTACGGTGGCGCCGGATCGGACCATGATGCGGGCAAGCTCCGCACAATGGATATCTTTGCGGGCTGTGGTGGTCTCTCAGAGGGTTTCCACCAATCCGGCGTCACCGTGACGCGCTGGGCGATCGAGTACGACCAGCCGGCCTCCGAGGCCTTCTCCCTCAACAACCCCCGCGCGGCGGTCTTCTGCGAGAACTGCAACGTGGTGCTGCGCGGGGTCATGGAGAAGAGCGGCCAGCTGGACGAGTGCGTGAGCACGCCGGAGGCGGACGAGGGCGCCGCTAAGCTGACGGCCGAGACGCTGGCACGCCTGCCGCGCCCTGGTGAGGTCGACTTCATCACAGGTGGCCCCCCCTGCCAGGGCTTCTCGGGCATGAACCGCTTCAACAAGGGCCAGTGGAGCCGCATCCAGTGCGAAATGATCCTGGCGTTCCTCTCGTTTGCCGACGTCTACCGCCCGCGCTTCTTCCTGCTGGAGAACGTCCGCAACTTTGTCACGTTCAACAAGGGGCTCACGTTCCGCCTGGCACTCGCGTCCCTTCTAGAGATCGGTTACCAGCTGCGCGTGGGCGTGCTCCAAGCGGGCTACTACGGCGTGGCCCAGTCCCGTAAGCGCGCGTTCATCATCGCCGCCGCGCCTGGGGAGACCCTCCCCGACTGGCCGGAGCCGATGCACGTCTTCCACAGCCCCCAGATGGGCGTGCCCCTGCCAGGAGGGGACAGCTACCGCGCGGTCCCAGAGAGCAAGGATGGCGCGCCGCTCCGGACCACCACCGTGCGCGACGTGATCGGCGACCTCCCCCCCGTGGGCAACGGGGCGGCCGAGCCGGTGCTCAAGTACGCGGTCCCCCCCGTATCCTGGTTCCAGAAGATGATCCGCGGGCACCGGGACGAAGGGGCCGACGGCGGGGCCAAGGGTGTGGACGGCGGCATCGCCCCCTCGGAGGAGTTGCGGGACCACATCTCCAAGGAGATGAACGAGCTGAACGTGCTGCGGTGCAAGCACATACCCAAGCGCGCGGGCGCGGACTGGCGCGACCTGCCCGACATCAAGGTCAAGCTGTCCAATGGAAAGGAAGAGGCGCTCATCCCTTGGTGCCTGCCCAATACGGCCGCGCGGCACAACCAGTGGAAGGGTCTGTTCGGGCGGCTTGCGTGGGAGGGTAACTTCCCGACGGCCATCACAGACCCGCAGCCGATGGGCAAGGTGGGCATGTGCTTCCACCCGGAGCAGGACAGGATCGTCACGGTGCGCGAGTGTGCGCGCGCACAGGGCTTCCCGGACGTCTACCGCTTCGCGGGCAACATACAGGCCATGCACCGGCAGATCGGGAACGCCGTCCCACCCCCCCTGGCGCTCGCCCTAGGACGCAAGCTCAAGGAGGCGCTGAGTGGTGGCAGCGGTGACAGCAGCAAGTGAATATCTGTCATTCTTTAGCGGCAAGTGAGGCGCTGGACGCGGCTCATTGGGGGGGTGGGGGGAGGGGTGAAGGTGTGCGTCTAGGTAGAGCATGTCCGTACGCAATTTTGTGAATGTGCATGAGGAGTTCATGGGCGCGTGTTGCCTATGAGCTTTAGACGTTCTCGCCCAGGATGGTGCCTACAACACAACAATGTTGTCAGGTTTGCTGGGATGACAGCCCATGGATTGTTCCAGGGACTCTTCTTGTATAAAGATTCGCCTGGTTTCATGTTGACACATGCGCTGGTTGTCTCTGTGATATGTTGACCTGAACAATGATAAATCTTGTGGTTAGTCTGTCTAGGAATGCATGCGCATCACTTGCATGCCCTACTTGACGTGCTATGACAACCATTGTCTCCTTCAAGGCTTCCAATTACACATATCGGAAACCTCTGCCTGGCCCGGTACTTGTTTCTCTAGAGTGTACTTCCCAGATGTACAAGGAATGCTATTGCACGACCTAGCTGGTAACCCCATTTATTTTGGGGGGCAGCTTTGATCCAAGCTATGGCGTTCTACCCCATGTCCTTTCTGAGGCATCTTGCGCTCCCGGCAACCGTGCAGCATACTAAAAAATTATTTCATTAATTACACGCGGTCCTGTTGGGGAGCCACGGAGCAGTAAACCCTTGAAATATAGGAAAATGCTTACGGTTCTAACGGCCGTGCTAACGGGTACTTGTCTAGGGGGCAGGCGATGTGGACATCCGCATCGGCCTGGCCTGGGCCAGGCTCCGTTCGCCCAACACCTACTGGCGCTCCAAGGGCCTGGGCGAGCACCGCAAGCGCATGCTCTTCAAGGTCCTCGTCCTCACGGTGCTTACGTATGGCGCTGAGGTGTGGACACTCACGGACACACTGGCGGCTAAGCTGGACGGCACGGTTTACAGGATGCTCCGACAGGTCCTGAATGTAAGGTTTTCCAAGCATTATTAGGTCATTAGAGTCTCTGCATATGCCTCGTATTTCGGACGAGATTAGGCAGCTTAGGATAGCATGTGTAGGACATCTTGCTCGCACCAGCCAGGTCGACACCGCCCTTGGTCTGGCCGGCCCCCAGCGGCTCGGCCAACCAGGGCGGCATATCTTGACCTGGCCTGGCCCCAAGGACATTCCCAGGAAGCTAGGTAAACCTGCCGTGAACTACACCCAGATGTTGCTGGCCGACCTAGCTAGTGATCCCAGCTCAGTTTGAACACCGCATCCACTCCCTCACCATTCTTTCGACTGCCATGCAGAACAAGAAGAGGTGGCAGAAGATTGTCGACCAGGCTCACACGCCAGCCCCTGTGGGCAAGCCACCCCCCCCCAAGAGGAAGGGGCATTTTGATGAGTAGGGTAGCTAGGATTTTTCTAGACTAGGTAGAGTAGCGTTAGGTTAGTTCGATTACGCGGCTCTCTCCACTCCACCATCCATCAAGGAATATGTGCTACATGATCTCCCAACATAGGCATGTTATAATTTAATTTTTAATAATTATGCATGGTTTTATTGCACCCACAGCTGTGATGCACCCTGGCCCCATGCTGTGCATGGATAGAGCGCTCTGTGGCCTGTCCACCGACTGGTGGCAGTGAGAGAAGCTAGGGCACCCTACCTCCTCATTGTCAAGGAGACAACCAGCGCAGGCCAGAAATCATTGTGTACAGGGGTTGCAGGTTCCTCTACTTTGTATTGGCACCCGCGTGACGCAGTCACGTGAATTGAATTGAATTGTAACATAACTCCGTTGGGAGTATATGTAGCACATAGCCCAGAGAAGGGGCATATGGCCTATCATACATTCTAAGCTACTTCCTGCAAGGGTGGGAATGTAAACAACCTTGTTGAGAACGTAAACAAGGGTGGGAATGTAAGCAGTCACGTGATAATTAATTAATTCACATATTGTTCCACTTGTTTAGCACACATGCCAAGCTCCCCGATTCCCAAATACTTGCACGGATGTCTGGTGATTGAGATTTGAGAACTTCACAAGGATGTCTTTGGAGAGATGTTTATTGAAGATCGATAAATAATCGAGTTTCGTTAAACAAACTGCAATTACACATGTACAATGCACTTTATTGAAGTCACAGCATGGCGTGCAGCTGCGATGGTCCTGAATACTAAGCCTACAGATATGGGATGCAAGCCATATCATCATGTATATACAGCTTCCTGATCAAGGACAAAGGTTGCATCAAAGCCTTGACAGGTGTCTTGTCAACCGTGCGATCCCACATTGAAGTCTTCCCTACACAATGGGAATCAAGCCCCGGCACTGCTACGTCATGGTGCTGCAAAGAAAGGAGATCCTTGTGCCACCCACGAAATCCCCCAAGAAGGTTACTGAATGTAACCCAACAGTGCGCGATCACCACACGGATCACCCCACGCATGAAACTGCGCGCACGCAAGCTGTCCAATAAAAACAAGCTTCCGTGAGCCTTTGTTGAAGAAGAAAAGGCGTTTTACTTCTTCTTGCCCTCCACGCCCAGCCAGTCACGCGGGTTCATGCACGCGTCCAGCAGGTCCGCCTCACGCGAGCCGGGGGCGGGCTTGTGGTCATACTCCCACCGGCAGGTAAGCGGGAGTGACATCAAGATGCTCTCGATACGTCCACCGGTCTTGAGGCCGAAGATGGTCCCGCGATCGTAGACCAGGTTGAACTCGGCATACCGGCCGCGGCGCAGCTGCTGCCAGCGCTTCTGCTCCTCGGTGAACTTGTCATCCTTGTGCTTCTTGACCAATGGGACGTAAGCAGGGACGACACCAGCGGCGCAGTCCTTGGCGAATGCAAAGATCTTCTCCTTCTCACGGTCACATAGGTCATCGAAGAAGATGCCACCGACACCACGGCGCTCACCGCGGTGCTTGATCAGGAAGTACTCATCGCACCACTTCTTGTACTTCAGGTAAAACTCGGGGTCGTGCTTGTCACAGATGTCCTTATAGACCTGGTGGAACTGCTTCACGTCCTCCTCAAACAGGAACGATGGGGTCAGGTCAGTCCCACCACCAAACCACCAGGACTGGGGAGCGCCGGGCATGTCCTTGGGGGCCTGCGCCTCGAAGTAGCGGTAGTTGAAGTGCATAGTGGGAGCCATCGGGTTTCTCGGGTGGACCACAGAGCTAATGCCGGCGGCAAAGAAGGGAATCGGCTCCTTGCCGACGGGCTCAGGGGCAGAGCGCTCGCCGCTCGCCTTGCTCGAGGCCGCGCGGTAGGCCTCGGGAGGCATCGTGCCGTAAACCACAGAAACATTGACGCCGGCCTGGAAAACGAAGAACAGAAAGAGAAAGAGAAAAATAATAACGTCAGGGAGTGCGGCATGACGAAGCAAGGCGAGAACGCAACAACAAATTATTACGGCAATCTATTCGGGCCAGCAAATTACCAGAGAAAGCGCCTGTGACCTTAACGCACCTTCTCGAACACATTGCCGTCCTGGAGGACTCGGCTCCACCCACCACCACCACCAGGGCGCATCCAGCAGTCCTCTTGGAACTCCTTCCCGTCAACGTCGCTCAGCGCACGGGTAATGCTAGCCTGGGCTTCGCGGATCATTTTCTCCATCCTGATACGAATGCTATTGGGATCCGCAGCGCGGTCCTCGGCCCTAATAAGAGTAACAGGGGACTCCTTCAGCACCACTTCGGACTCAATGTGCTTTGTGGCAGCGGTTGCCAAGGTCGGCATTTGCGCCGGCTTGCTAGCCCGGGCAAGGCGCGCCTTGTTGGTAAGACGAAGGGGAGCTCCGGCAAAGCAGCTCTTTTGCTGAGCCTTGGGCAGCACCGCTGCGGGTGCAGACGCCCGAGAGGCATCAGTGCAAACTCGAGGAACTGAGGTCAGGGAAGCGGTGATGGCCGCCATGTCTGTCGTTGAACACGCTTGAGCTACGCTATGCTCCCCGTGAGGTACTCAGCATCCGGAGAGACACTCCAATTTAACCATTTTCCACCGGCGACCCTCCGATGACGCGCGGTGACCCTGATGACGTTTTGGCGCACCTCAATATCAAGGCGATCGCCTCCGGGCAACGTAACTTTATCCACAAGTCCAACAAGAAGGGAATTCTGCGGTCAAGATGTTATCCTGAGCATGGCCAAGTTCGCCTCTAGTTGAGATCCGGCAAGTCTAGAGCATTCGTTTTGCTCGCAAGCACTCAAGTTCGAGCTTAGAATCCAAGATCTCCACACCAGTGATTGGCAGCTGCAAGCACTCTCCGTTGAAGCATAATCTCGTCCGGCTCGGCCGCGTTCCGCGCCAGGTGGCTAGGATGACGCAGTGACGCAAGGGGACCACCTATCGCAGCCTATCGCCAACGTCACGCATTTGTCACGCAAATGTCACGCATCACATAGCACGTGCAGGATCACCCCGCCGATTCGTGGTCGCCGCTTGGCGCTTGGTATCTGTACCCGGCCACTGCTCACAGGGCTTCGAGATTCTTTAACCTGGTGGTCGGACCTGTGGCTGAGAATCCACGGGGGTTGCCCCCCCCAAATCGGTGAAATCACCGACTCGCTGTAATTCCCCGTTGAAGATTTCCATGTTTTCAGCTCTTATCCGCTCATTCATAGCCATCGCAATTATCAAGTAACGTGCGTGTTTGCAACTTGCCCGTTGAAACTCTACGGCGGAGCCAATTTTCGGAAGAACCTCACCCTTATGCTTGCAAATTCGGGACAAATTCGGTGGATGTATGTATGGATGGATGTATGTATGGATGGATTGACGGATTTTCATCCCCTATTCCTATGTTTTCTCACGTGTACGGCCTTATAAGCTTCGCCAATTCTGGCGAACCTGACGGTTCTTCCGAAAATTGGCTCCGCCTGATGATCTTCTGAGTCCTGAACTCCTGATCCCACGACTCCTGATCACGTTCACCAGGCCAAATTCTGGACGGTCTGGACTTGGAGTCTGGAGACGTGTACACGTCAGTCACAGTTCACTTCAGTTTCCACAGACCGACAGACATTGTACGTTGTTGTTGTTCGGTGGGAGAGAAATGGGTGGGATACTGGGATAGATGAGCATTGTTGTGTCCCACGCCGCACATGGGCAGCAGAGAATCTGTAGTGGCCGAGGGTTCATTGTACGTGGGACACAACAACAACAACAACAACAACAACAACAACAACAACAACAACAACAACAAATGTTCATTGTACGGCATACGGTATTATACGGTAGATGCGGTACCAAGCTCGGCAAAGTATACGCGATGTAGCTGTTGTTAAAACTCGATTGAGACGCAGGCAACATCAAGCATAGCTTCAACCATAGCACAACAGCTCATAATTATTGGCACCGTCGAATGTCAAGCGAACACAGTCTGTACTTGTCGGGCTATGACAGGCGTGGGATTCAACTGGCTGGATGACTGACGAACACACGCAAGCCTGAAAAGACTACCAAAGCATGCCTGAAGACGACTGCTAGAGAGTATGTTTGCTGAAGCGGGAATTGGAGTTTTTCGTTTGGCACAACGGAATATGAAGTATGCGACCCCCTATTTGTTATAATATCTTGGTGCTGTTAGTGCTGTATCGTTTCATGCGTCGACTCGACCTTTTAAGTTCATGTTGTTTGAATAAGATTTCGTTCAGTGTGCGACCATGAATATGGGGTTCATTATAAGGTTGGGACGTGAGTTCCTCCCGCAATTCTTTGCAATCGGGAATTCCACGAACCAGTTCTTTTAACTCCTGTTACTTTCAGCTGATGATCAAACGAACTGGGAAAACCGGCGCGACACTAAGAGCCCCCTTGCGTTAATCGGGTAAGCGTTAGTCGGTTAATTGCGCTCAAAAAGCGTTTCTTTGTGAAAGGGCGCCTGTTTAGTGACGTGTCTAAGGCGAGTTGCTCAGCAAACAAAGTTCGTTTTTTTCTTTCAAGACCCGGCCGGCCCCGAGGCATTCGTCGTACATTCGGCGGCAGGGGAACGTAATGAAATATAGCCGCATTAGCTTGTACTGTGGAGGTGATATATGGTAGTTGTCGGCACACTCTATGCCAGGTTTATGTCATGGGCAGCTTAGGGAGTGGCCGCGTCGTATACTGACCGGCCACTCGGGAACGTTTTCAGGAAATCCTGGCCGCTTAGCTAGACGCCGGCTAGCATGCATGTTGCGAACCTGCCCATCCGAGTCGGATCAGTTGCGCCACGCGTACATATCCGTTGAACTAATGCAGCCTGCTGCAAGCGCCCGTGCATGCCAGTGTGGCTTCGGCACAAGGGCGTGTCTTTTTCTCAAGTGTTCCCTAAATATTCCTTATGCTTCTTAGTTTTTGTATCGTAGCTTCTTCTTCACAGCTGGACTCTGTCGTCGGTATACCTGCAATTTTTAGTACCTTGTACTTTTACTGTACCGTGTAATTTTTTTTCCGTCCATTACCGCCCAGTCGCTTGGAGGACGGGAGTCCAGGCCGGATCCCATGTTTCTTGGGCGCCGCGCCAAGGCTATCATTACCTACTAGAAGCATACAACGTGTGGCTCAGGTTTCTTTTCATGCATGTATTACTTGACTATGCAGCCCTCATGCGTGTCATCAGCACGAGTCAGTCCGTTATTAGTGACGACCGTGCATCGTAACATTCCATGAAGACCTGTGAAGGTGAGTGACTCTCATGGTTTTGTAAGGACCATGCGTGCACGCGTCGCTCATCCGCAGGGCCTGTGCACCAGTATAGCAAGATGATCGATCCTCCGTCTTTTATCATTCTCCATGAATCTATCGCAAGATGATCGATCGATTTAGGTCAGCTAACAGCTTGTCAAGAAATGGTTTGCCAGTAATAAGCTGGGAATTAAGTCGGTGCTCATGCATATGGGCATGCCCATGCACATGACATCCCGCGCAGTGCTCAGTTGACTCTAGTTGGCCCATGAATTCGTTTGAACCTTGAGCAGTCACCTGTGGCGGTAGCTAGCTCAAGTCTTCTTGAGGTGGTTTTTCTTTTGAGTTTTGCCTGGCTCATAGTACAAGTGTTGGTTAATTAATTAACTTGCGTCACGTGGGTGCCAGTACAAAGTAAAGGAACCTTCAACCCCTATACACATTGAGAAGGAGGGAGGGCGCCCTAGCTTCTCTTACTGCCACAAGTGGGCAGGCCACACAGCGCTCTATCCACAGCGTGGTACCGGGGCGCAACACTGTGCCACGTGCAATTGATACAACCATGCAATACCATAGGTAGGCCAGCGTGACGCATAGTTTATGCTATAAAAATGTAAGTTGGGCTCCGTCAAGATACCGGCTAAGGCACAAGCTGATGGCCACAAGGAGCCTAAGCTAATCTGTGGAACTGTAACGCTGAGCTAATATCCAGGGCTCCAAGTGCTGTAATGCCTATTGCCTAAGCTACCCCGTCATTGTCAATTGCCCGCATATCTAGACAACTCGCTTGAGTGCTCTATCCCGGGGGAGCCCGGGGGGGCTTCCACAGTTTGTTGTTGACATTAAGGTCCCTGTCCCAGTACACTTGGGGCTTCTCGGGGCTTTATGGTCTTGTGGCGGATCTGTAGTCGGGCCACTGGTTGCGGTGGTGCATGCTAAGCACTGCTGCTGGGCTGGCGTCAGGTCGTCGTCAAGCGACCATGGGGAGTTCGCCTGCTTCTTGTGGCGAAATAGGAACCTTACCCGGTCGGATGTGATGTCACTGTTCAAAGGTGAGGACCACTGGCGGGGGGGCAGCTTTGTCCCGTGGATGCCCAGGGCAGGCGGTAGGCGGCCTGCAGTGCCGTCCCTTGCAGCTCTATGCGAGCAACGAGCAGGGTCCTGAGCTCGTCCAGAAGATCGAGAGTCTGGGGTCTCCCCCGGCTGCAGGTCGAAGCGCCTGGGGATGACCTGGCAGCGGCGACGACCGCGGTCAGCGGCCTCGCTGCGCGCTTGTATTCCAGCTCATGGCCGGCTTGGTGGTGATGGCAGTGGCGGTAGAGGTTGCCTGGCTGAGTTGAGCAGGTCCGCCCAGGAGGCGCGAGCCGAGGGGTCATCGCCGGCCCTACCGGCAGGTTGGGTGGCGATCGTGCGTGGCCGTTCGCTCGGCGATCTTGGGGACCTGCGTGGCCAGGGCATCTACCTTGGCGTGGCAACTCCCTCTGGACAGCTTCACCGTGCCTTGGCCTTGACTCTACCTTACGCACCTGGCGGGCGGTCACAGCACTTGGCTGTGGCTTGGAGACCTTGGCGCCAATGTGCCCTTGCGTAGCGGTCATAATAAAATGGGGCTAGACTCTTGTGTGCGAGTTAATTGGCTTCGATGTTGTTGACCTTGGCCGCGAGAGTGTTGAGTACGTGGGCGGTCAGGCGCATTCAGGGCTGCGCGAGCTGCTCAGCCATCGGCACCAGCTGCTCCGCCACTGCAGCTCGGATAAAGTCCGTGCTGCAGTGGCAACTGGTGCCCGTCGCCATTTCGATAATATTATAAATATATATAAAATATTAATATGTTTGCATATGTGCTGCCATTGCGATGTCAAAGTTGCGCGTGTACTTGTGATGCCTGATACCGTTGGACTGTGGCCCCATCGAGTGTGGCAGCGGCGTGCTCGGCTGTGCAGCGCGGCCAATTCTTGATGGTGAGCAACTGTCATCATTCTTTATCTATATGGTGTCCATCCATGAAGCTGTAAACATGCTGTGCGTGGCATCCACCATTGGATGTCCGCAATCGTTAGTTTTATAGTCCAGGGGCACCCAAAGGCCCTTCGGGCATTGATAATGATGTTTTATCGGTTGCAAGTACCTCATGGGGAACGCCTTCTTTGTTTGAATATTTAATTCTGGTTTGTTTGTTTGTTCGTTTGTTTACTACTTTGCAACGGTTCTACTGACTGTGCCATGTAATAGTTCTTTGTGTTCTGGTATAGCCCAGCCGGCTGCCAGCACTGTTGTTACCGCCAATGAAGCACAAATGTAAGCCGAAGAATTGTATTTCTTTGTTTTTAACGCTAAACAGGCACATTGGAGAGCGAAAGAATGTACACTTTCTTAGTTTGTTTGGTAGCTAGAAAGCAGACAGGATAGCACACATGGGAATAATTTGTTTTCTGCATTCTTGTTTTATTTAGCGTTTGCAGGTGGTGATCCCTCCAGCGTTAATAATTGGAATTGAATATAGCTGTTTGGAAGGTGTATTTTCTTTGTGCTTCCAGCTAAGCTTCTGTGCATATTATTGGAGCCCTGCTTTCAGCTACAAATCGTACAAACTCCTTTGCCGTTGGGAGGATCTTCTGTGAAATCCAGAAGCCTTGGTTGACATGCGTGGCATTGATAGATTTTCTCTTTCTTTCTTGCCTTGGTAGCGTCTTTAAGCTGGTGATCACAAGGATTTTTTCATCCCCCACCACCACCACCACCACACACACACACGCCAAACGACTCCTTTCTCTGTCAGCTTTAGCTATGATGACTTCAACCTCGTTAGATTAAATTCGTACCCTGTACGGGGCATGCTTTCAGTTGATCGGCCTTACTTTTCCTTCGCATTGATATGGCATCAGTCTTTCTTCTTTCTTTCTCAGAGTGCCGTATTGACCATAGTGAGATTGCAAGAAATTAGATCGTAAAGCATCCTGGCATCTTGGAGAAACTTTGCAGCTCCCACTTGTATTTTCGGCAATTCGCAACGCAGCGCTCTTCTCTAGGGATTCCTGGGGTTTCGCATTTCCCCTCATCATGTGAGGTACATGGGTACAATGGAGGTGAGAATACCAGTCCCATTCTCTCTCTCTCTCTCTCTCTCTCTCTCTCTCTCTCTCTCTCTCTCTCTCTCTCTCTCTCTCTCTCTCTCTCTCTCTCTCTCTCTCTCTCTCCCTCCCTCCCTCCCTCCCTCCCTCCTCCCTCCCTCCCTCCCTCCCTCCCTCCCTCCCTCCCTCCCTCCCCCTCCCTCCCTCCCTCCCTCCTCCCCCTCCCTCCCTCCCTCCCTCCTCCTCCCTCCCTCCCTCCTCCTCCCTCCCCCTCCTCCTCCCTCCCTCCCTCCCTCCCTCCTCCCTCCCTCCCTCCCTCCCTCCCTCCCCTCCCTCCCTCCCCCTCCCTCCCTCCCTCCCTCCCTCCCCCTCCCTCCCTCCCTCCCTCCCTCCCTCCTCCCTCCCTCCCTCCCTCCCTCCCTCCCTCCCTCCCTCCCTCCCTCCCTCCCTCCCTCCCTCCCTCCCTCCCTCCCTCCCTCCCTCCCTCCCTCCCTCCCTCCTCCCTCCTCCCTCCCTCCCTCCCTCCCTCCTCCCTCCCTCCCTCCCTCCCTCCCTCCCTCCCTCCCTCCCTCCCTCCCTCTCTCTCTCTCTCTCTCTCTCTCTCTCTCTCTCTCTCTCTCTCTCTCTCTCTCTCTCTCTCTCTCTCTCTCTCTCTCTCTCTCTCTCCCCCTCTCCCTCCCGGCTTACTATCTCACTTTCTCGCTCCTAAAATCAAGCCATTACTCACAATCAGCCACGCGACTGCTGTGCTCTCACGCCATCTCATTCCACACAGCTGATTGAAGTAATGCTGCCAACCTTGTTTGCACGTCAAGGGGTCGGGTATTCATCTCACTTAAGATCTTCGTGTGTTCCCTTTGCTGCTTTGCCGGATATCCTAGTGTAACGCATGTCTCCCTTGCATGCAGGCAATCTACTAAACACAACCATGGCGGACACATTGGCCAGCCCAGTATGGCGGGGAGGGCACCTGCGGACACAGATTTTGTTTGCTCTGAGCCCTCGTCAGATCGCTGTAGCACTTGACAGTATCATGCGGTAAATTTCTAGAGAGTCAATTTTTGTCAGCAATGATCGCTGGGACAACCATACGACGGATGTTATACTGCATTTGTGATATGCTTGCGGCTGTACATCTTGCACGCCACCCTCGCGGACTGTGATTGAGTGCCCTCTTCCTTCATGTGTTTTTTCAGTACAGTTTGTGATGCTGATATTTAATGTAATGCAGAAAACCGCAATTCAGGCAGCAAGGCAGCAGCCACGTTGGATTTTATTATGATGATTTTGACGATGATGATGACTCAGTTTAGGCGTTCTTTTGACCTTAAGTAACATTGATTTTAATGAAATAAGTTTACATGTGAGTGGTGTTGATCTGTCGGTTTGCTACGCCTTGGTTTGTCATGATGACATTTTGTCATGTTGACATTTGTCGACATTTTTCTTGCGTTTGGCCACGCATAGGTTGCTGTCTTTGTATGAGGGTATGCCCCGTATCACGGATGAGAGTACAGGCAGCGTTGCGTAGTAGGATATGCTCATTTGTAGGACATCTTCTTTCTCGATCAAACCAGTCAGGTAGACACCAGACCTCGGTCTGGCCGGCCCCGAGCGGTGCTTGGCTAGCCAGGGCGCGGCATATCCAGCCTGACCTGGTCTGGCCCCAATTAAGGACAAACCCAGCTAGACGGGTTTGTAGACCTCAAGACCTAGGTACCATGAACTATACAGATCACTTGCTGGCCGACCTAGTAGTGGTCCCAGCCCATGCAGTTTGACCACCGCACTTCCTTGCTCTCTCTAGCTTGCTTGGACTGCATGCTATATGCAGGACAAGAAGAGCTGAGGTGGCAGATCATTGTCGCAGACCCACACGCCAGCCCCTGTCCAGGCACGCCCGGCCCCCCCGGCCAGCCAGGAGGAAGGGGCGCTTTGCTGAGTACTAACTAGAGTAGCTAGGATTTTTTTGAAGATTAGTTTAGAGTTATTAGCTTAGTTCTAGATTTCGCGGCTCATTTCGCTCACCCCCATCCATCAGCAAGGGAATACGTGATACACATGATCTCCCAACGGAGTCATATTATTATTTAGTTATTTTTTATTTTTATAGCTCATGCATGCGGCACTGCATGGCGCAGGCTTCTAAGGCGCATCCTGCCCTAGTTTCTCGCCTATAAACCAGGTGGACTCAGGGCAAGTGTGGCCTGCTCGTACGTAAAGAAGCTCGACACCATCACCGCCGGCCCAGATCGACCGAGGCCCTAGCTGGCCGCGCAGGTCCCGGAGACCGCAGCTAGCGCAGACGGCCACGTACCATCGCTGCCCAGCCCACCCGGCCGGCAGATCAGTGGCAGCCTCTTGCGGCCGCACTGACTCCTATATACGAGGACCTACTGCGCGATCAGCGACCACATTGACCACGGATGCCATCACCACGAATAGCTCTGCAGGAGATGTATCATGGAAGCCACTCAAACGCCTAGCGGACTCGCGCAAGGATACCATTTCCAGGCTACGCATGGTGCTGCGCCGTTAATTTCGATCACCGGCCAAATCTCTTCAAGAGATTTCCATGACCTAGGAGGACGAGCTCAGCTGAAATCCTAGGCGCAATCTCCTTATGCCCAACTGAAACTCGTCTAGGTAAATTAACACGCATGCATGGGCACCGCCTTCCCCACGGATCACGGGATCGCATGTGCACAAGGCGGCACCCCCACTAGTCCTACTTACCTTCCTGAAGTTCCATGAACGGCGTTCCATGAAGGATAAGCGGCTGTTCCTCTCGTGCCGCAAGAAGTTGCATGACCTCCCGCCCCTGGACGTACGCTGGACGACAACCTGACCCCGCCGCTCAGCAGCCTGCTCGGCAGCAGCAAAAGTGACTCTGTGACCGGAATACCTCCGCCACAAGCAAGACCGTCTCGATCAAAGTGGATCGGCTCCCACGAACTGCCCAAGGTGTTCTCAGGAGGGCCCGCGGCCGGACTTACGATCGTTGACCAACAGGTCTGAACCATGCAGTAGTGGAAGCCCCCCACGGGCTAGACTAGCCATAATGTAGCCACACCCATGACATTTGGACGGATGCAACCAGACAGCAGCCTCAGTGCATGGACATTCCTAGCCACATGTGCAATGCCAAATTATACAGGGTACTGGAGGGGCGGGGACCTGAGGATCAACCACAAGATGTGCATGAACGCCCCCTGCGGGCTAGAATAGGGCTCCCTAGCTTGTAATCATTGGTACTATAGTCACTGCAGCCATGGCAGCCATGCCTAGAATGTTTCCCTAGCCGTGCCACCATGCCTAGTCACGTGCACCGCTAACCCACGGTACGACACAAGTTCCAGGCCGAGCCTTAGCTTAGCCCTTGTACAGCCATGCTACGTCCTGGCTATGATCAGCTTATACTTGCCCACGAGCGCTCCTTGTTATGATATGCTCACATGGGTCTTATTGCACCCACAGAACTTGCCGGCCGGATCGTCTATCGTGTCCGATTGCTGCTGTGGCATGCCTCTGGCCGGCATGATGAAGGAGAACTAAGGGGAGTCTCGATCTGCCAGGGGCTAGCTTTCTTCTTGTTGTGCACATACAGGAATTAAAAGCACTACGGTGCTCCATGACTCCCGGCCGGGCAACGGGGAGCACGAGTTTAATTACTTAATTTTAATGCAGGGTACCCCCGTCAAGAACGTAACCAGGCATCAGTGGCTAGATAGCTAGCCTAGGTAGTAGCCAACCTGGACATCCGCCAGCCTCTAGAGCTCTATACGTCTTGCCTAGGCTGCACCGCTCGATCATATGTTCAATGCTCACATCTCCATGGCAGTTAAATGCTCATCACACGCCCGTCATGTTGCACCCGCATGAGGGGATGCCGGATCATTTCTACGTACGAGTCCAATTGGGCACCCTGTGGCATGTGCACATCAGTGCCTGTGGCACATGCTCGAGGGAAGGGCGGGGGGCTCTGCGCGCCCCCCTGCAGGCCCGCTGTGCACTCTCAGGGATTAAAAGCACTCTAGCTGGTGCTCCGTGCATTCGACTCCCCAACGGGAGCACGTGTAGCAATTTAATGTATTTATTCATCAATGCATGGACACCACACGCAGCATGCAAGAGAGAGAAGTAATCGACCATGCGCATATTAATTAATTAATTAGACTCGTGCTCCCGTTGGGGAGTCACGGAGCATTAACCCCGATGGATGGATGGATGGGTGTAAGTAAGTAAGTACTTGCGTGTCATGCGCAAAGGCATGTCACGGAGTACTATGCTAATCTCATTAGAAAAATAATTACACAAAAGTTTAAACAAATATCGTCTGCATCATCCCCCAACACTAGATGGGGATGTAATCCTCATCCGAGCTGTCCTCTACTGTAATGGCAGACGAGGCGGTAGTGTAGCGGCTATCCTCAGGACCAATAACCTCCACCTGCGGACTTCTACCCTGGCTAGTGCAACGGGCCGCGGGGCCCGTGGGGAGAAAACAGGAGCATACCCCTCGGGGAGGTGCTTATCGCAGATGGCAGCCCATTTCTCCTTGTCAATCATGCGCGGGCGTGGAGTACGGATAGTCCCAGAAGCCCTGCATCTTCAAGCAGTTGTGTCACATAGGTCCGGGTCGCGCCGCGCCGGTGCCCGGCGCGCGCAAGTTTGCCAGTGGGTTGCGATCGATGGGACAAGGGGACCCTGCCATAGGAGGAGGTGTCTACCTGGTTGGCCCGTCTTAAGCCCCCCGGCAGGGCCCACATCGATCGGTATTCACCTGGTCTGTGCGGGCAAGATGGCCAGCAAAGAGGAGGCGGCGGTGTCGGATGGTATGGGTGACAAGAGGGAGCTCGCAGTAGAGCTCGGCCCGGGTGCGGCGTTCTTGGTAGCGGACGCCGAGGATATGACGGAGCATTCGAGTGACGGTGCCGTCAAGCTGCTGGCTCAGCGCCTGGTCCAGGGTCCACGCCTCGCAGCCATAAAGGAGGATGCTGAGGACAAGGGCCTTGAACAGAATGCGCTTGCGTCGCTCACTCAGGTAGCGACAGGTCCAGAACCTGTCGAGGCGGCGGAGGGCCGCCCAGGCCTGGCCAATGCGGGTGTTGATGTCGTCGGCCGTGGAGGGAAGCCAGCTGCCAAGGAGCTTGAAGCGAGTCGCCGGGGGGACGGGGCTGCCGTCTAGCAAGAGGAGGGTGGGTGGGGCTATCCCAGCAGGGAAGCCGATGGCCATGACCTCCGTTTTCTTGCTGATCATAAGCCCCACCGCCCGCGCTTCCAGTGATAAGCTGTCTAGCCACAGTTGGGCTGACTCTGGGGTTTCCACGAGTGTCGTGTCATCAGCGTAGATCAGATCGCTCAGGCGGTAGGGTGGGTCAACCCCGCCGTAGCTGGCGTACTCCGTGACCTCGATCCCCGGCGGGCGCCCCTCCACCCGGGCGAAGCGGGCTTGTGCACGCCGCATAATATAGTCCACCATAATGATGAATAGATATGGGGAGAGCACACAGCCCTGCCACACCCCGGTGTGCAGGGGAAACGCCGGAGTGACGCCGTCGGCGGTACGGACCTGGGCTTGGGACCCTTCATAGAACTGGCGGATGATCTCAACGATGTACGATGGGACACGGAACAGGTGAAGGACCACCCACAGGGCGTCCCATATAACCGTATCGAATGCCTTGGTGTAATCCACGAAGATCAATAGCAATGGCAAGAGGCCGGGGGCCAGGCGGCCCACTTCCTCGATCAGGCGGCGCGCGGTAATAGTGACCATAACACAATTGCGACCAACACGGAAGCCCATCTGGGACTCACCTAGGTGGGGATCGAGGCTGGCGCGCATGCGGTTCAGCAGGAGACGCATGAAGACTTTCAGCACGCAGCTTTGGAGGCATACGCCGCGGTAGTTGCCGGTATCCGCGGCGGACCCCTTGCCCTTGTACAGCATGACCCGGACAGCGGTCTTCCAATACGTCGGCGGGGGGAGGCCATCTCGTAGAATCCGGTTGCAAACACCCCGGAGGAAAGGCTCAAGCTCAGGCATCTTAACCACCTCCGGTGAAATATTGTCCACTCCCATGGCAGCATCATTGCGGAGGGTGGAGATGGCAGCAGCCCATTCCTGGGGAGTCCACTCGTCGTGGGGGCCGTCCACCAAGGGGCCGGAGAGCGGTGGGACCAGGTAGTCCGTCTCGCTGGTGGGCGCCTGCGGGGGCTCAATGGGGCCGCCTCGGCTGGCCGCAGGGCGTGCAGCTGCAGCGGGGTCAAGCGGGGGGGGCGGGCCAGGGGCCCCTGATAGTTTGGCCTGGGAGCTGAACCAAATCTCAAGGCGTTCACTGGGGGTGCCTGGGATGTCAGCCCGTTGCGTTTCCCGGCGTCCGGTGAGACGGTCGAGAGAGCGCCAGGCCGCCTTGTGCTGGTTGGCGGCCGTGTGGCGATTGATTTCGGCGGCAAGTGTCTCCACCTCCTCCGCATGTGCGGCAGTATATGCTTGAGTAAGCCGTTCCTGGTACGGGTACAGGTCCTCCCCGCGGCGGCGGGCCTGCGCTAGCGCCAGCCGGGCGGCAACCACCCGGGCGTCGCGCAGGTAGAGCGGGGCTGGTCGGGCGCGGGGTTGCTCGGGGAGAAGCTTAGAGCCAAGCTCCACCGATCGCATGAACAGTTCGTAGGGTGGCGTGAGATCTACACCGCGATCTGCGTCCAGGTACATCAAAGGTTGCGCGTCCACGAAGGCAGACCTGATTGCATCGCGGCGTATCTCATCCGCTGACCACTTCTCCCTGCGCCCACGGACGGGGCGTAAGCAGGTCCAGTCAGGGCGGGGCCGGGGGCGGCGGCGCGCAGGGGCCTGAAGACGTAGGCGCAAGGTTGCGGTGACCATGCGATGATCCGATGCGACACTGGGGGTGGTCAGCGTACGGGCATCGATGACGGAAGAGCGCCAGCACTTGCGCACAAGTATGTAGTCCAAGCATACACATCGCCGCCGAGGGAGCATCGAGCCAGCCGCCCTGCGCATGGGGCCCACAAAGGTCACTAGTGCATCAGGCGGTTTAGCAAACAGCGTATTGGCAGCAGTCAAGTCCCCCTCAGTGAGCAGTTGCTCAAGTAGGGGGGTGTTGGCATTGCTATCGGTTAGGCGCGGCGCATACATGCAGCCCCCGCGGCCCACGGGCAGGGTCGCGTTGGCATCCACCAAGATGGCAACGATGTATTGACGTGGGATCTGTTTCTCTATGTCGAGCAACTGGTTGAAGAACGCTGCGCGGTCCTCGGCCGGGTGCCCAGCATGTGGGGCATATCCGACAATTACCGAGAGCATAATGGGGGTCCGTCCTTCAAGGGAGCGGAAAGTGCACTGAAGGATCCGATTCGAGCAAAGTTTGTGGTCCACGAGCTGGGCGGCAGCGGTGGGGGAGCACAGCAGGCCCACTCCTCCCTGACCCGGTGCATGCGCCGGGCCGCACAGCAGTTGCCATTGTAGTGCGAGGGTGACACGCTGAACGGGGCCCTCAAAGGAGCGTCGGTGCTCTTGGACCCCAAGCACATCAATGCCATATAGGCGGCAGTAGTGGACACTTGAGCTCGTTGGCCCGCGGGGGGGCATCTCCCCCGGGCAGGGTGCGGACATTGTAGGTTGCGATGCGCAGCGAGTGGTGCCGGCGTTGGCCCAGCAGGGGGCGCCGGGGACCCGCGGTGTCGGCAGGCCGGGGGTTGGGGGGAGGCTGGCGGGGACGTGTGTGCAGCGTGAGATAACATAGTACTTTTCAACGCGCATAGGGCACCCTCCAGGCGGGCGGCGCGACTTGCTCGCCTGGTCTTGGGGTCAAAGAATGCAGCATACCGTTGGGAGTGCCGGGTTGCGAAAGCCAGCAGGCGCTCCTTGTTGCGAAGTTGGCGATGAAGGTCGCGGCTTTGACTCCGTTGCGTCGTCCGTGAGATTGGACTATCCAAGACACGCTCGGCCATCGGACGACGGGTGCAAACAGTCCTACCGGATGGATGGGTGCAAACAGGACTTCCTACCGGTCTAATCTATCTACATCGGCTACATAAGTACTACATCTCTAACTACAACATCTATCTAGGCAGCCGCACGCTGCCCTAGGGGGGCTATCTGGCGTGCCTTCCACGAGATTGCACACGCTGGCGCTTCCCCACTGGGGGGGGCTCGTTGTCATCTATGACCTGGGCCCATGCGCATATGCACAAGCCCTGGCAGCCCCCTCCTGCCACCTCAGACTAGGGAATCCATACCAGTAGTGTTGATTAGTCAGGCTTAGCCTAGCATGTGGCCCACGCGCATGTGCGCCCATAATGGCCCCCATGGATGTTGCCTTCAGAATTTAGCCAAGCCATGCCTATAATGGGACCCCCATGGATGTTGCATTAAGAAGTTAGCCATGCTATCAAGGAGACAACCAGCGCAGGCCAGAAATCGGGAGAATCCGGACCCTATGCAGAGAGATGCTCTCTGTTGAGAAGCCATGCCCTAGCCCTTGTATAGCCATGATGATCTTCCTCCCCCGTGCCACGAACCCCTTAGTTGGGTTGAACCCGAGACAGCATGGTGGTGCCGGTGCCCTTGAGGCACCTAGAGCAAGTGTTGCTTACATTCCACTCTTGCAGGAAGTAGCCCAGAATGTATTAAAAGCCATATGCCCCTTCTCAGGGATATGTGCCACATATTCTCCCAACGGAGTTATGTTACAATTCAATTCAATTCAATATGCACACGGTGGAAATTACAAAAAATCAATGCATGCCACGTACTTTCAACGATGCTAGTAAGGAATGCGTACTTAGAAACGTACTTTGTTTGTGCAATGTCTTCAAGCTTTGGGGGTTTTAGCATCTGAACATTCGATGATGACAACAATGCGCGCGCCATCATGTGCATTTATGAATTTTCACTGTACATATAGTCGTCAACTGGCAGTACATTGTTGCGTCCAGCCAGCCCACATACCTTTCTATCTGGAGAGCGCGCTATGCGCAGTGCCATACTGCGCAATCAACTGGTGGAATCTACATCCAACCATAATGAAAAAATATCAAGGAGACAGCTCTAGGAAAAAATATGTACAAATGCCGCTCTATAGGCATGCACAATACACACAAGGAGAAAATGGCATGGTCCGCAGTCCGGTGAATAACATGCCAGTATATACAGAGGGATAGACTTCCTGAGCCCTAGCTGGCCTGACTTGGATGCCAAGAGATATCAGGGGCCTACCAAGGCCCGGGATCCTTGAAAACCAAATCCCTGTTTACCGATCAGTCATTGACGTATCGCCACCCTGGAGACATGCAATATTATGGCAAAGGCCTGCCTGGACGACCCTGGGCACCAGCACACCGCCACTTGGAAGACACAACGGCGGGAGCCCTGCCTGTCAAGCTCGTGACCATGAGTACTTCCCGTTCGGCATCCATGAAGCGCCGTCAGTATGCCATGTTGCACGGCATGCCCGGATCATATCGGGTCAGGCCCCTACTACTTGCAGGAAATGCCAGATGTAGAACCAGTGACACCTGTTATTCTCAATTGGTGCCAGAACAGTGCAGCTTCATCCCCAAAACTTGCTCTAAAATATATGTACAACTAAGCAGAGCAGTTATCTCTTAAGAACATCCGTGCCAGCTGGCTTATCTATACTGGTCCGCGTCAGCAACCAGTCCCTGCCGGCTGTTACCCGACGATGCCCTTGTGCAGGTGCTCCCAGTTGCAGCCCGAAGCCGAGGTCCCGCGCTGCAGTGGAGGCTGTGGGGCCTCACCGGATGGTGGCCACAGATGGGCGGAATCATGTACAAAGTTAGGAGGAATCACGCTTCGGCCCCCACTTCCACGTCCGGACAGTCACTTGACGAGAGCAGGAATAACCCGTGGCGGAAACCTGCCCATCCGCATCATGCCCGGTGCTGGCCCCGCCCATCCACACCCAAGCCCCAAGCAAGCTGGCCCGAAAGGATGGGGTTACCCGCTTGAAGCGTAGATGGCCCAGCCATGTCACTGGGGATGCCCAAAGTTTGAGACCAGCAAACAAAGGGAAGCTGCATGACATCGTCGCTCACTGGTTTGCCTTGCTGGCATCCGTCTTTGGCTGCACATGTGGGTGGTTGATCTTGTAGGCCAGGTAGGCGGTCCAGGGGACGGACACGAGGTTGACGACGAGCAACCGCATGGGGGGGGGCACAATGGACAAATTAACAGCTTGCACAAAGGGCCAAATCATCCAGCTCGTGACCAGCACTTCCGGGACGGTCTTGTGTGCCTTTTCGAAGCCGTGCTTGAGCCCATGGCCCGCCAAATAGCTGGACGCGCACATGAGGACGTAGGTCACGGAGAAAGCCCACACCGTCTGGTCGATGAGCACCTTGGCGGCGGTATGAGGCAGCGTGGAAAGGGGAAACGTGGCGCTCAGCCGTTGATACCAAGTATGCGCAAGCGGAGCGAACACGACGCCTCCTAAGACGCTCTGTCGGAGGGTTCGACTCGCCTCGTATCCCGGATGCTTCTGCTGCGCACTTTGATCCTCATCGTCATCTCGCATGATCTTCATCCCGGGAGCGAACCTTTGGGCAAGAATATCTCCCGTGCCCCACAAAACCGCGGATGATACGACTGACGTTAACAGAGGCTTCTCGGTAGCCATCCGGGTGTAGGATGCGATCAGCTGGTTGGCTTTGGCTGCGAAGGCCTGCATGTTGACCAATGATATTAGAAAACGATATCCGTCCGGAAAAGCTCTCACAAAGGATCACGGCTCCGCCCCCAGCAATGCAGCAAGTAGAACCTCGTAGCTTCAAGTGATAGCAATTGCCGAAGACCCAACAAAATAGGCTCTTTGTTGTAACCCACCAAACCTGGCGTTGCCTTCCCACACCTAATTATCTTTATGCAATCCGATTACCGTACCGTACTGCAATGGAATGCGGGCGCGGTCGGCGAAAACCCCGCGATGAAGGAGAAACACTGCTTTTCTCTCGCTCTTTTCATCAACTCGAAGTATCTCTTTTGGTCTGGCCGGTACCATAAGAGGTGCCGCTCGGAAATTCGACTTGTCCATGGAATTTCCTTTGGGTTGCACCCTTGCGGTGCAGCAATACGTCGATCCCAGCCACCGATGCGTGCCGATTGCAGTTTCTTCCACCCTCTTCCACCATTGAGCACGTAAGCATCACGTGACTCCTGTGCACGGACTACGGAGTGACTTGAACAAGACGTCTCTAGTATAGATCGTGATACTAATACATTGTGGACAACTATGACCGGTACTTTGCTGAGGTCCAAAACCTGATTGACTGGAAGTCCGGAACGGCATGAGTTGGAGCAGTTCAAGAGGAGAAAGTTTTCCAGGCCCTGGCCAGTATGTTGAGGCAGACTGCGCGATGCAGCTACCGGGGGAACCTGACTACCTGAGGTCATCAATCATGATCATCATTGAATTGAATTGAATTGAATTGTAACATAACTCCGTTGGGAGTATATGTAGCACATAGCCCTTGAGAGGGGGGCATATGGCCTATCATACATCCTAAGCTACTTCCTGCAAGGGTGGGGATGTAAAGGACCCTTGCTCTAGGTGCACCAGGGCACTTGCATCCCCATGATCTTCAAGCTATGCCCAGCGAAGGGGGAGCCTGTCATGCGGGGGGGGAAGATCAGCATAGCTATACAAAAAGCTAGGGCATGGCTGCTCAGCAGGGAGTTACCCCCTGCATGGGCACTGCATAATTAAATAAGGCTAGGCATCATCTGGAGGGTGGCTCATCATAGGCACACATGTACATGACTAAAAAGGCTAGGCCTCAGCTGCGGTATAGTGCCTGTAGTAGGCGGGCATGTACAAGGCCACTGTCTAACTATTCTACACTACTGCTGTATTCCCCTAGGCTGGGGCTGGAGTTGCTGGGGCCGCGGTGGTCGAGGGGGTCGCTTGCCAGGGCTTGTGGCCGACGTACTATATGGCCGCCCCCTTCCAGTACACCGGCTGGCCCGCCTTGGTCTGCCGGAGCTGGAGGTAGGTCGGCCATAGCTCCCGTCGCCGTTGTTGCTGTGCCAGGGTCAAGTCGTCGTCAAGGGTGAAGAGAGTCTTCTCGAGCCGCTTGCGGCGTCTGAGAAAAGCAATCTTGTCCGCCGGGGTCTTAAAGGTGAGAAGGAGCGGGGGCGGCCCGGCCTTACCCCGCGCGCGGGGAAGGCGGTGGGCGGCCAGCTCGATCTCACCAGTAAGGCCCATGCGATCAAGGATTTCTCTCTCAAAAGCACGCGCAAGCTTCTCGGAATTCTCACCTTCCTCCATCTTGAGATTCTTGACAATGACGTTGAGGCTGCGCTTGGCGAGCTCGGCCTCCTCGCGGAGGTCAAGCGTCTGCCGCTGGAGCTGGGCTGCGACGGCGGAGGTGGTGGAGGTGGTATGTTGCTTAAGCATGTCCGCCCAGGTGGTGATGGGAGGAGCATCGCCGGCCAGGCCAGCCGGGGCTGGCTTGGCGGCAATGTCCTTCACTGCCTGGGCGGTGAGGCCTGCAGGCTGTGTTTAGGGTTTAGGGTGTGTTCTGCAAGACCTCGATAGCGATTGCATTATCCTTGAGGCGCTGGTCGATGTCGCGGAGCTGGGCGGTGATGGAGTCGGTGGAGGCGGAGGGGGGGGGGGGGGGGGAGGCGAGGAGGGTGGCGGTGGCGGTGGGGATGGTGGGGAGCTCAGCAGCCAGCGTGCCGCCAAGTGCCGCCACATCTGCGGCAAGAGGGGTCACGTGCTGCTCGAAAGCTTCCTTGAGGAGGGTGCGGATGCACCTGGCTTCGGTGGGGAAGGTGGGTGGGGGCGGTTTGGAAGCCCAGATCTCGGATTCGGAGCGTCCAACAAGGGAGCAGAGGGCGAAGCGTTGAAGCCTGGGGCGAGGCATGCGGTGAATGATTGGGAGAGCCTCGGCGGGGTCGACAAGCTTGCCGTCACCAGGCCAGCGGCCACGGTTGTGGGACGTGAGGTACACGCACAGGGCTAGAAGCGAGGCGTGATAATTTGCCGTAAAACACGTCTTCCATGAAGAATCCGGGGCTGCGTTGCCAGAAGCCGGAGCTGTTGACGTCAAAGGAGCGCTCTTCCCAGGGCGGCTCAGCAGAGCGACTGCGCTTAGGTTCAGGCGATGCAGAGGGCGAGGCGAGCTCGGAAGGCTGGGCGGGCACCAGTGCGCGACAATCATCATGACTGCTCATGATTGTGTTGATGGTTAATTCCCGCGCCAATATTTGTCCGACAAAGTGAGTGGATCCAAACTCCGAAGACTGATGAGATGCTCATGTGTGTTTATCAAGTGTTTAAGTTTCAACATGTCGCGTGTTTCACGTATTTCATCAATAGACCGACGCCCGCCAACACCGTCGATGGAAATAATTAGACTTCATGGCGATAGAAATGAAAAACAAATTACACAGCTCATAATTTTGGCTTATGATTATAGAAACAGCTGTCTCATTCCTGGCGGTCGAGCTGCTGGGATATTGCCGCTGCAGGCAATCGACATGGCATATTTTTTTGTGATTTGTTTGCTGCGACGCACGACGGATTGCAGTATGCCTTTGTGGAAAAGGTAAACCGTGACCGAGCCAGCTTGGAGCTGGTTTCTGCTCTAATGGTGACCTGTACTCCCTGGTTTATATCAAGGAGACAACAAGGTATATAAATGCTTCATGGATTACGTATGTCCTCCATGGAATATTAATTAATTAATTAATTAATTAATTAATTAATAGACACGTGACTGCGTCACGTGAGCATAAGTCCTCAGTGGGAGCGGAACATGGGATGGAATGGATGGTATAAGCTATCTAGGTCCTAGTTACAGGGGTGTGGGCACCGCGGCCCGAATCGCTATGAATGCCATACTTGGTCACACGCGGAGCCCCCACAGGCTTGGGGGTGGTCTCCTTCATCACTACTTGCCATCTATCCTTGCGCACCATCTGCCTCCATATTACAGACAAACCAGGAGGCTGCCCATTGGAATATTAATTCTACCATATCCAGCGCCCATTCCTTTAGCCATGCTTATTTGCTTATACGACTTGTGATCCTTTCTGCTCTCGGGCACTTCCTTCGTGACGTGAATTTAGGCATCATTTTGATTGTTGCTGCTACAACATGTTACGCCGCCACAGCTTCACTCTCATGATGTTTATAATGAGATCAGTTGGTAATGATCTGGCGTGGGTAAGTGGTGATTGAAATGTGTGAATAGGGTGCAAAGTGCTTATAATTATATACTACTATAGACGGAGGTCCCCAGTTCGATTCCGGTCGGATTCATTTGCAGATCGCGTTTTTCCGCGTTTTCCGCGGCCCGGCACTGAACGCAAATGGTTTTCACCTTTGCGGAGTGCCTGATCAGAATATACGGAGCAGAAATCGTCGGCAGCTCACTATCCATGAAAGGCATACATAGCGTACGTAACGATTCCGTGCTTCCTGCCGCCAATACGCCCTAGACGACGGTGGGTGAAGTTACGTTGTAGATTTTTGCGCATTTGTTGATCATGACGTCTCTATTCGACAATAGAGGGTGAGCTCTAGAACTATTTTATAACTTTTCACTCAGTTGAACGGTTAGTAGAGCTCGCGTCACGCAGTGGTAATGATAGGCTGATGCAACGGGATCGATGCTGAAGGTGAGCTGTGTGGCTGCTCAAGACATTGGCTGATGGCCACCGTCAGCGAAGCTATCGCTGGTACAGAAGTAAGTAAGTAAGTAAGTAAGTAAGTAAGTAAGTAAATGGCAACGAAAATGGCTGACGGCGGTATGGCTGACGGCGGAGCTCAGATCTTTTGCGTCTGAGCCCCAAATTCGGTCAGACCACTTGCATTCGATGCGCTTTATTCAGACGTACACGCCAGTATAATCGGTTACGGCTGAAACGCAGTATTGACAAAGTTATCACGTGACAAGCAGCTAGCTATGACGACCCCAAAAGCAAAACGGGGTCTGGAAAAGGAGCTTACCGGCTCCCAGCCCAACCCGCTCGCCATCGTTCTTGCCCAGCCGCCTGGGCACGCCAACCCACCGCTAGCAAACCCATCGCCAAGCGCCTCGCCTGAATCCAAGAAACCATGCCACGACCGCCACAAATGGACCCTATTCTTGCCCGGCGACAGCAGGTTCTCCCTCCTCGAGTGGCAGAACCTGTCGCCACAGGAAGTCGTCGAGGTCCTCCAGTTCCTCACACAGGAACGGAAGCTCTTCGTGCCGCAGAAGGGGGGGGCGGCTATCGACTACCGCAACACGTCCTGGCTCTACACTTATGAAGAACCACGCCAACGCCTGTTTATCTTGACCAGCTACTACCAGCGCAGCCTCGCCGACATCCACAGAGCGCTCACAGCCCCCGCCCCCGCACAGCCGCCAGCCCCTTCGGCTCCCTCCCTCTGCAAGGATGACATCCGCGCAGTGCTGGAGGAGCACGTGACCTGGCCGCTGGCCGAGAACTGAGAAGCTGACATCGCTGAACACGACGCTCAACACGGTGGAGGCCCGGGTCTCCAATGTGGAAACCAAGGTCGTCCACAAGCTCCAGCCCCAGTTCACGACGCTGCACACCGCGGCGCAAGCTTCGGAAACGCATGCTGCACTTGTCTCTCGCCTTAACCAGGTGGAGGGCAAGTGCGGCGTGCTCATGAAGAAGCTTGAGGCCATCACCGCCCACACCGAGGCCCTGGCCACACAGGTCCCCAAGATAGCGGAGCAGACGGCCACCATTGCATCCCAGCCACCCCGGCAGGATGCTGGTGACCTCCCGCCGCTCTCCTACGCGGACCTGCTGCGGTCAGCGACCGCCTCCACCACCGACGCCATCGCCACGAAGCTCCAGGAGCTGGAGGACCACCGCCAGGCCCAGCAACGGGAGGTCACCGACCGCGCTCGCCGCGAGTGCCGCGTGGTGCTACGTCGCTTCCCCCAGAAGCCAGGTGAGACGTCAACCTCTCTTGCTGACGAGCTCAAGAACCAGCTTCTTACCCTCATGGGCCTGGTAGGTGAGGTAGAACTGCGTGGGTGCCACCGCCTTCCCCACTCACGGGACAAGGCGGCTCCCCCACCAGTCCTGCTCACCTTCCCCTCCCCTGAGGATAAGCAGCGGTTCCTCTCTCGTCGCAAGAGGTTGCACGACCTCACCTGGACGCTGGATGACGACCTGACCCCCGCTCAGCAACAGCAGCGACGCGACCTGTGGCTGGAATACCTCCGCCATAAGCAGGACCCCCAGAAGCCCAAGGTGTACTGGAGGGGCGGGGACCTGATGATCAACCACAAGATGTGGACGCCCCCAGCGGGCTAGAATAGCAATAGCCCTAGCAATTGTAACCATTGGAGTCACTGCCGCTAAGGCAGCCATGCCTAGAATGTTCGCCTAGCTGTGCCAACATACCTAGTCACGTGCCGCCAACGCACGGTACACAACCAGCCATAGCCTTAGCCTAGTCCTAGCACAGCCATGCTACGCCCGTGCTATGGTCAGATTACTTGCCCACGCTATACTTGTTATGCCCCGCTTACATGGGTCTTATTGCACCCACAGTTTGCCGGATCGTTAGCCTGTCCTTTTAGCTAGCCGCGCCCGATTGCAGCTGTGGCATGCCTTTGGCATGAAGGAGACTGGGGGTCTCTGCCCTTTCTCCTGTAGTGCACACACAGGGATTAAAAGCACTTCAGTGCTCCGTGACTCCCCAACGGGAGCACGTGTTTAATTAATTAATTAATTAATTAAGTAAGTAAGTAAGTAAGTAAGTAAGTAAGTAAGTAAGTAAGTAAGTAAGTAAGTAAGTAAGTAAGTAAGTAAGTAAGTAAGTAAGTAAGTAAGTACTTCTAGGCGCATGTCATGCGCATGAGCGTGCCACGGAGTACTATGCTAATCTTATAATGAGAAAATGGTTACACGGAAGTTACAAATATCGTCTGCATCATGCCCCAACCATAAGTCACTAGAGGGCCGGGGGATATAATCCTCATCTACACAGGAACAGAAAAGAAGCCACTGCTCTCTGAAAAATCAGCTCTAACTGCTGTGATCCGACGGGAGTATTTGCAGAGACTTTGACAAGTCGCGTGTGTTTAATGATTGCACAGTCTCAGGCTAGCTTCATGAGAGTGGAGACCAATAGTACCAGGTGGCCACTGGCCAGCCTTCACTTTATAAGCTTGCCGACCAGGGCTGCAAGCTGGGACTAGGATTGTCGAGAGTGTCTAAAGGCAACTTCGGCACCCAAAGCATAATTATGCCGCATGTGCCTCCACGTCATGTTTAGGTAGCGCTGGGACCCTGTCATTACTGGCATGCCTCTTGATTCCTAACTTCACCTGCAGGTCACCAGGGAAACTACTATGCATGTTTAAAAGCACATTAAAAGCGCAACTTGCAAACTGCCGGGCATCAGTTTCTAATGGAGCACTTGCTCTTGAACGACGCCACGCTCTCTCCTCCGTCTTCGTCCTCCGCAGAGTCACTGCATACACGGGATGTATTTTGTGCACAGCACGGGAGACGGATAGCAAGGCATACGCGTGAGCATTCTCTTTCGTGCATGAGACCATGGTAACCAGCCTACGGAGTGGACCGCTGGGCCGATGCCGGGGAGTGGGGAGGGCCTCAAATATCCCCCCCCCCTAGCCCTCACCATGTTATCTTTGGATCATGTTACAGGACATGCGCAGGGGAAGTGAGCAACGATGCATCAAAACTGCATGAAAACATGCATCGAAACTGATAAAAGAAGTAAAAGTAAATGAGATGCCTGACCTACTATGAGTAGGGTATGCAAGGCAACCGTGGGTCTATTGCAACAGAGGGCCAATTGTTGATGGTTACCACCATACACAAACTACTCTATTACTAGTAACCGAATATGCTTGCCTGATTTAAGGAATGAAGACTTTGTGTGGAATGAGTGATGACAGACTGTGTTGCCCATTACAGTGAAATGGCAGAGTACACCTGGGCATGCACGCGCGCACGCACCTCTCGTTCTCGTCCGCCGGCTCCGAGGAGCCAAAGCCGCCCCCTGCACCAGCCGCTCCCTTGCTGGTTCCCATCCCCATCGTGTGCCCATCCCTGTCACACGAGGTATGCAAAATAGGCGAGCGGTGACAATAGCCGTGGCACAGATTGAGGCGTACAATCATGCGCAATTATAAATACCCTCCCCTCCCCTCTCCCTCCCCCCTCCCCCTCTTCAAAACAGCAAAATCCTTGCCCCAATCCCACTCCACTAAAGGGAGAGAGAGAAAAAAAGATGTGCATTTAAGAATGTTGGAAAAGCAAGCCCTGTGTACTTCATCGGCTTCCCCGTCCAACCAGGAGTAGCCAATCGCTTCAAGAAACAAACATGGACACATTGCCTCTTCATCGCAACAAGCGTCTTCATGAAAAGCATAACCCAAGAATGTGTCATGGGCTGGGCTATAATGCCGCTACCTGCCACCAGAAAGATCAGCCAAAGGAAGCCGACAACCCATCCGAGATGTCTGCATGCTCCCTCCGCAAAGCATGCTCCTTTTCATAACCCACCTGCACCAATATCTATTGCCCCAATATCCCACAGCCAGCACAACCTCCGCCAACACCTCCAACGCCAGCAATGACGCATACACCACACACTTGTTCAGGCGCCCGGTCGGCAGGTGCGCCCCCTTGCTAGGCGTTTCGCTCTGCTTCTGGCCCACCAGCTTGGACACGATGGGCGAGCAGCTGCTGGACGCCGCCTTGACACACAAGTTCTCCTTGGGGGGGAACAGCTGCTCCAGCAGCCGCCTGCCAGGGGGGGCGGGAGGAGAAGAAGGAAGGACGGGGGTGGTATCATGGGCAGGCGGGGTGTACAGCATGGTAAGTGGATGGATGTGTGCAACGTTTTGATCAAGGTTTTTCACTCATCCAAGCACTGGATGCGTGAACATCGCAGAAAGCAGGGGCAGTGTGAGCACACGAGCGTAAGAATGTCAGCACAAGGCTCCTGTGTAGGGTCCTTGTCAAATCTTTGATGAAGCAACGGCCAACATAACATGGGAGCGGGGAACATGCAAACGAGAGGTAGGACAATATGCGGCGTGACGACGAGACACAACGGGAGTCGCGAGGGCGCAGGTGAACATACCCCCGAGGGGGAAAACGGGCAAGAAAGGTGCTTGAAGCAAAGTGATCTCAGGACATGCATGCAAGGCTGTTAGGATGCAAAAACACAGTTTGAGAGACCCATGCCACCAATAGGCACAGGGGTCAACAAGCATCCCTGTGAATTTCGTAACCTGATTGGAAGATAGGATCTGCAGTAATGACAACAACTGCTCATTCCTATGAAAGGCCACCAAGAACCCGAAGTCAGAAGAAAGCCAGCCAACTTCCTGCTTTGTAGCTCATCTCCACCATACCTAACCCCCAGGGCCCTTACCAACATCTCCACCGTTTTGTCTCACCATTTCCTGTCATCAAACCCCCCCACCAAGAGAACTTGGCTCTCCTTCCCTCCATGCCCACGTGCCATGGCGCCACACCACAGCCACACAACCAGCGCCGCCAGCCAGAGTAGAATACGGTTATCGTTCCAAACACAGCAGCTGCCCTGCGTGATACTTCTTAAAAAATTGCGCGATCAGTGCTCACGTACGCGTTCAGGCGGTGGTCCCCCTCATGCCTCAGCGAATAGAGCTCGCGCGAGCTGAGGCTGTCGCCCTTCTTCTGGTTGCTGTTCTTGCGCTTTGAGATGTTGAACCGGTTGGTGCGGAAGATGCGGCCCTGGGACAGTGAAGCGTCCCGCACATCCATGAGACAAGGTGCATGGACATACAAAGTACAGTCGCAGGCCGGGGTGTCCGACCGTCAGGAGGGAAGGCAGTGGGTAGAAATAGAAGGCTGCTGGGGCCACAGGGTGCTAGGGTGGGCATGGACGGGAGAGGAAGAGGGAACGAACTGCAGAGGATGCACACGTGGGGTAGGTAAGAAAAGGAGACCGCCCCGGAACATGGCAGTTGCAGCCATGACAATTGACACGTCAGGGCATGCAGCCAAGATTCTTAAATTCTCGAGAAACTCACAGATAAACCTGTAATCTATTTAGGACAGAATTTTTTATTGTGTTGCCACCAGACGCCCCAATAGGCAAGGCAAGTTGGGCCCACTCAAGTGCTCAACAACAGAAAAGGCTTACTGCAGGCATTTGTGTCAGTAGGGTAAGATAACAAGGTGCAAACTGCCCACTTCCCGCAGCTTCCCGCTAAGACAGGATAGCGTTGTAACAGCCTCCGCCACTCACCAGCTCTATTTCCACCTCCTGTGCGCGCCGTTGCCCGACAAACGCGTCCTGCATAATCTGATTGACTGCCTCGTAAAAGGACTGCGACGTGGTCATGGCGGGGTGAGGGTTGGGCAGGTCGTCGATAGGGGATGTCAGGGACAGTGGAGGTGAAGACGGGAACGGGGGGGGGGGGGGGGGAGGGAAGGGAAGCACATCAAGCACGGGGCTAAGGCGCAGCAGATATGTCCCAGTTGGACGATACTGCTCCACCCGAAAACTAGTTGTCCAAGTTGTATCGATGGTGCAAGCCACACACAGCATCATACAAGGTATGGGTATGATAAAATCGACATAGCGAACCCGGCTGGGTGCATCGACATGCTCCGAAACCCCTGCCTAGGGACACTGGGGAAGATAGCATATGCCTCCGATTGCAAACCTGTCTGCCAGTGGCCTCAGCACGCCTCTCAAAGCCAGCACAGGATACAGAAATGGGGTCCATCTGGGGTACCACGGCCTATTGGGAACCCACTCCAACGAAGCATCATGGATTAGCGTGATTGCAAGCAAATGAAGCTTGCAACAGATACTGGAAGGCAAATGTGACGGCAGCGGGTGCGCGTTGTGGATTGTGCCACACCAACGGGAATAATGCACGCGGTGCGTTCAGGAGGCCATCCATGCATCGAATGGGAGCAACAAAGTCCAAAGAGAACCAAATCGTCTCTCTTTAGCACCGAAACAGCACGATCCTGGAGAAGAGCATAAGGCCACAAATCAGCAATGATTCAGGATGAGGTAGGCCAGTTTTCCAAAATAGGAACGGGGGTAGTCTGGGCATTCAGGCGAGTGAGAAAGCGGGCTCAGGGCGTTCAGACAAGATGCACCGCGCGGATGGCGGGTGATAAAGCGTGGCAGCAAATGTCCATGAGAGAACACTGGAATGTGGATACGGGAAGGCACACAGCCCCACTGTCCATGACCGACCTCGAAGAAGAGCTTGTCTTGTTGTGTGTGCGCATAGTCGCTCTGCAAGCAGGCAAACAGACGAGCAGGCAGGCAGGCAGAGGAGCAGGCAGGCAGGCAGTCGAGCAGGCAGGCAAACAGACGAACAGGCAGGCAGACAGACGAGCAGACAGGCAGACAGGCGAGCAGGCAGGCAAACAGACGGGCAGGCAGGCAGACAGACGAGCAGGCAGGCAAACAGACGAGCAGGCAGGCAGACAGACGGGCAGAATGTGCGAGTGAGGTGGCCACAGCATGTGGGCACCAACGTCAGCAGGTGCCATCCAGGAGACACCTGCCCCTTAAGTAAGAAAGGGTGCTTGAGACAAAGGACCGCACAGCGAGCATGCGCGAAGCCATGCCGCAGGTGCATCAGTGTGTCGAAATTCGTACTGCACGTGGTAGGCAGCTAGGGATACCAGACTCTCTCATTATGGACACCCCCCCCCCCCCCCCCCCCCCCCACACACACACACGTTTAAGAGTGGGGTCCGGCCGACCCAGGGCTGCGATCTTAAACCTTAAACTAAATCCAGGGCTGATGAGAGCTGTAGGCGATCTTAAACCTGATGCGGTATACCTGAGTACATACAGTCATTCACGCCTCAAGTTGGGTTCGAGGGTGTTGAGGGGTCAACCCAACTTAAGGCGTGAACCCAACTTAAGGCGTGAATGATTCTATTAAATTGTACTAATTTTAACTTAAGATACTATAACATACCATTCTGAAGTACTTTGAACTTAGAATGCCGAGATCCTATTCGACCCAACTTAATGCGTGAACACATCTTAAGCCAACCCAACTTAAGGCCTGAATGACTGTGATCTATATCGCATTCCCCTGACCAGCTATTTGTACCTACTGTAAGATCTTTTGCCCAAAACCAGCCCTGCGATCTTAAACCTGAAATTCCTAAATCCAGGGTCTCAAGATCTTAAACCTGGGAATCTTAAACGTGTGTGTGTGGGGGGGGGGTATATGTATTCAGCACACAACCACTGCATGCTCATCAGCAGATGTGGAGTTTTCTCAAGCACTGCTGTGGTCATGCTGATTGCGGGCAGGGCTGCAGTCCTCGCATGGGCGTTCCATTATGCCACAGCAGACATGATATTGTCCACACACGCCGTCAACAGCTCGGGCTGCATTGCCACAAGCAAGTCAGGCATATCCATGGCACACGCCCAACCTAAAATCCCCTTCGAGTGCAAGGTTCCCAAGTGACCTTCAAGCTGTGTGAATAGCCGTGAGTCTCCAAAACAGCTGCTATCCGGCCCCGTTGACACAGCTGGTACTGCATGTCCAGGTATTTCTCGTTCAGCCATCCCCCCCACACACGTACACACAGCGCAAACACATACAAAAGCGCAACATGTGACCCATGGCCACGCAGCAACAGCGTCTCCACGGGCTCATTCCCCAACCCCCCCAACACCCACCTCGGTCATGATGATGAGCGAGTAGATGGGCCCCAGCTCTTCGAGCACCTTCTCCGCCAGCACGCAGGGGCACTCGGCATCCCCCGCGCTGCCCGGATGCTTTCCGCTGGGCTTCTTGGGCGAGCGCGGGTCGAGGGCTGACTGCTCACGCGCCTTTCGGTAGAGCGCCTTCTCGTGGAAGAGGATGCAAAAGTAGTCGATACAGACCGACAGGAACTTGCCAAACAGGTCGCCCTGGTAGACGCCAAGCGCGCGCACGGTATGGTTACAGGCAGGCACGTGGCATGAGCACACGACCTCAGGCCCATGTGGGCATACGATGGGCCACGACCGCGGGCCGTGCTGCACAATGTTGAGGACATGCCTTGGTAGTTGAGCAGCTTGCTCGTTTGTGGGAGCTGTGGCCCAGATGGGGGCCCATGGAAAGAGGTCCTAGGCTTGAAACCTCATGCGGCCCCTGCCTTAAGCAACTCCATCGTCACACTGATTCGGTGAAAAGCCACCGAAACACCCGTCATAATAACGCCCGTGGTTCTCCCTCTCAGTTCTTCAGATCTGTGGAACCGCTGCCCTTACCTGCTAGCTTGAATATAGTTTTCGAAGCTAGAAGAACTAAGCTTCCGTGTCTTCCAGCAATGACTGACCTTGTAGAATGTCTTGAACCGTGCGGGCGCCGTGTCTTCAAACAGCTTAAACACACGCGCTGTTGGGCGTGTCAGGTGGGGTAAGAACAAGGGCCAGATGCAAGCAGATGGCAGAGACTGTTGGCATGACACAAGAGGGCACGAAACGTGTCGCCAAAGAGTGTGCTGTCATACTAGACAAGGCATTCTTTCATGAGCTTGGCAAAGGTGCAGGCAAGGTCTCGCATCCACACTCGGGTGCGAAGAAGAAAGCACATGATGAGCTGTCACTGGTGCACACGAGCACCTGGGGCAACACAAGGCCCACCATGGAGCAGCGAGGTTGGCAGCAGCCTGTTACCAGGGCATACAGCTTTTTTCATGACGGCACACAAACTTCAGTACAGTAAATCTATGCCAATTTATAATTGAAGGGAGGGGCCTTGAAACTCTGGCAAGCACTGCCCAAGGGCTGGGTCTAGACAGCCAGGCACCAAGGGGCGAGATAATAACTGTGACTGGTGCTCATCGTCATGCTGGAACAGCATCAGCACGGTGGCTATGCTCAGTATGCTGGCGACAGACAGTGCATGTGACATGATAGCATTTGGCAGGTCTCTATTAAAAAACATTCGTTGCTTGCTTGTGATTTTTAGCACCCTCGTGCCACGAACTACTGGAACCAAACCATTTCGTCAAGTAGATCCATTTCACCAAGTAATGTTAAACGATTCTGTATGCTTTCAACCCGCCCCTACCAATCCACGCCATCTACGAGCACCCAGGCAGGCAGCACGCGAATCCATCAGCCAAGTGCCCTACACAAGTGCCATCAAAGCTTTTTTCTTGGGGTGGGGGGATGGGGGGGGCCACAAATTAAGAGTTCATCAGTGCGCAGGCCAGGACAGTCGGGCCACCTGCTGTGCCTCGTCTGCTGCAAAACAAATGACACCGGGGGGTATCTGTGCAGTCCAGACCGAATTGCTGCCCCCAATTACAACGCCAGTGCAGCCCATCCAAGCCCTCTCCAGCCCCATTCCAGCCGATTCCACCCCCAACCTCCGAAGCAGTCTGGTATGCAAGCCCAGCCGTCACATGGTGTGTTGCACGTTCAACCTGCTGGATAAGAATACCTAGGCGGCAAACTACCATGTTGCGCCTGCTTCGCGGCATTGGGTAGGAGCGGGGCATCTCCTGTCATTAAAGCAAGCTACACACCTTGGGCTACCGGTCGTCCCTTGGAAGATCATACGGCTTTACCTTTGGTTTTCTCTAAGTTGAAACGGCTGTCAACGTAGGTTGCCGCTTCCTGGCGAAATGCTAGCCTGTCAAGTGGGACGAAAGCCGAAGCGAAGCAGGAAAGCCATGGCATGGGTCAGGCATCACACTCGAGAGCACTTTCCGAAATTCTCCATACAAATTTCTATTGCATTAGGCAACATGCATATGGGCAAAGCGGTCACGTAGCACTCACATGCTTTCTGTAGGTTGTGATGCGGACGACGAGCTGTAAGTATTCCGCTGCGGCTTCTGAGGAGATTGTGGCTGAGGAGCTGTGCGCGCCAGAAAAGATTGCTTCTTGTCCATGGTAACGGAAGTGACTAGATCAACGCGAAGAGAGTATTCTAAATATGCATGCTATGGAGACCCTGCGGACAGACAACGTGTGCTAAATATATTCCTAGATCCCGGGCGCAGATAATAGTTGCTATAACCGTTACGTGCATGTTTTCTTACGAGACTGGTTCTAGCGAAATTGCTGATCCGGCGCTGTTTACAAACGCGATATTGCGCTCATTCTGCCTTTCAACGATAAACGTGTCGCGATGGCAATAGGCAGCTCGACTCGAACAATAGCAGCACAATTGACTTGCCATGAATCGACGGTGGATGGGTATACTTAACCTCTATTTTGCGTTGGTATGGCCAATAATAATTATTGTTTTGCATAATCGTCCGATCCCCCACGTCTCAGCGCTCATTTCTCAATATAGACCCATTTCGATGCTTGGACCGGACAAAAGCGTAAGGCAAACACTGCCCTTCTGCTGGCGCTAAACCACAGCAGCGTTTCGTTTGCGCGCCGCGTGTCCACATTTGACAGCTGATCTCGCCTCGAAACTTCAATAAACCAAGTGCAGTGTCGAAGCCTTGGCAACGCATGCAAATGGAGCAACAAAACGCATTTTCTTCCCAAGGTCCTGTTTGTATCCTTCGTTCAGCCCAGGCTTCCATCAAAATGTGGGCGCCGCACAGATGCGTCTATTGGCAGGAGACTGGTCTCACGAGAGCGCCGAACAAACGCCGGAAATTGCGCCCAGAGCACGCACCAGTGCCGGCTCCGGCCCGATATTGCACTTATGTGGGAAGGCACGCGAATTTTCGGCTAGTGGGAGCCAAGAATAATGTACGTTCCCTTTCGCTGTCTTTTCATGTCACGTAACTGTGAATCGCCTTGCATTCATGAGCATAATATGAGGCGCAGCTCGGTGCATTAGGTTGCCGACGACTTGTTTGCTCCCTAGTAAGACTGCCTAGTACTTTTCTTCGTTTGTTTTTGGCCGTGTTGACGTGTGTTGTTCATGTCAGATCCAGTTCAATACGCTGTTGGGGTGAACGTTGCAGACGATGGAGCGTCGGTCGGTTCTTGTAGCAGTACTCGGCGCTGTCTCGTTGCTCTCGCTGGCAAACTGTGCAGGTATGACGATTTTAGCGCATATACCAAATGCCCCTTTAATTGGGTACACTTTGCATCTTCTTAGCTTGCTTAGTTCAAGCTGTTTTATTCCGGAAGTATTGGCCTCGGCATACTAGGTGTTTAGATTCGTTACATTGTCTTACGCTGTAAATTTCTCGGTGCCCTGTCCAGTGCATGGTCATCGATGCTGGCTTTTGCAGTGCTCTTCCTTGCCATGCGCAGCCACGTAGCAGTCATTGCTTGATTGCCGAAGCGTTATGTTTGCAAAGGTAAGTGTACACTTTTTTACTGTTTAATTCTGGTTTGCCTTAGTCTTGGTTTCCATGCACCACCACCTCCAAGTATCTCAATGAATATCCAATTCGGAGGAGCCTGGGCTGCCGCATGTGTATAGTTTACAGTGGCCCGACCTTATTTCGGTTGGCTCTAGTGAATGGACTGTGAGAAATTTAGGTAATGGCTGCTCTGAGGCTACAAGCTGTATCATAGCTGCATATTATGGGCTATGCATGATGGGCTTACGGGTTCTTACTTCCTGTCTGGCACAATCAATGCAGTAAAGGCTAGAGTTATTCTTATGTGTTTTCTTCTGTGTAGGTGTTCTGCCGTCATACTGTGTCCAGGCAAACGCCAACGGTATTAGCGGACCTCTATGCTGTGGTCATGAAATTGCTCTATGACCTCCACAACGATAACCATTTTTAGAGACTGTAGAAGCCTGAAATCAAACCTTCACCGTGTTTGACAGTGACCCTGTCTGATGCCGGCCCGTAATTTCGTGCATAAGCTAGCCTTTGTTAGTATAGCCTTTGTTGGTAATTGTATATACTTCGGTGGGCTGGCCCGTCATCTCTTTGTATACGTTGCTTATGTTCCTGTATTCTCGTCCGTTTGCCTTCTGCCGTGGTTATTTCGGTCCAGTGCCCCCATACCCGACCTCCACACTCCTGCCAAACCCCACGACCATCGTTGTGGGTGGTTTGCCGAATGCGTGGGACACCCCGGAGGCGAGCACGTTTTTCCAAGACTGGGCTAAGGGTGTCAATGCGGAAGTAGGGGACCAGCTCCGTACGTTACTTTTGCCTGCTCGCACTTTTCTATCTGCTTCTTGGCTCTTTTGACACCTGGACGTCTTACCTTGATCTGGTGCAAAATTATTGTTGCTTTGGTTCTTGCTTTTGGACCTTGTCCGCGGCTTCATTTTGCATCCCCTCGTCGTGAATGATAGCATTCGTGCTATACAATACATGATGCATGTTCCTGATAATGCGTTCAAGAGAGAGGTGCACGCTAAGACGTTTGCCATGTCCTGATATTGCATCAAAAATGCTTGTATAAAAAATGTTTGTAGCGGCCAGTTTAGCTCCGTGAGGCTGTACTGCGGGGGAAGTTGCTACCAGCGGATGCAACCACAAGTTATTCAAGTGTTTTTGTACCCCCCTCCATTACCCATCGGTAAACAAGTAGCTTCAACCGCTAGATCGTACATGCTTTTCTAGGAAGAGTAGGGGGTCGCAGGGGGTTGCAGTGCAGTTTTTGGTGGGGAAAGGGTTTACTTGCCGTTTGATTTGCAGAGTTGCAGTACCAGCGTTGGAAGCTGCGCATGCCCCACTCATATTGTGTGGAGGGGCCAGCCTTCAAGTTGTGTTGTGAGACTGGACACATGATTAATATACTACTACACCCATGAGTTTGACCACATGCTCCTCGATGCGCCTCCGTGTGGTGCCTCCAGAGTTCCAGTGGGGCCCTTCCCTGGTTCCACTTGTGCCGCGAGGACCGGGACCGAATCCAGCGCCCGGGCCGGGGCCGGGTGCAGCACCCTCCCCTACACCTACACCTGGGCCCGGGCCATTCCCAGGTCCCTCACCTGGCCCTGCACCGGGGCCATTCCCAGCGCCCTCACCTGGCCCTGCACCTGGGCCATTCCCAGGGCCCTCACCTGGCCCTGCACCTGGGCCATTCCCAGGGCCCTCACCGGGTCCTGCACCTGGGCCCTTGCCAGGACCGTTTGGGCCTGCACCTGGGCCCTTGCCAGGACCGTTTGGGCCAGCACCTGGACCACTACCTGGTCCCTTTGGGCCAGCACCTGGGCCACTACCTGGTCCCTTTGGGCCAGCACCTGGGCCCGTGCCAGGACCGTTTGGGCCAGCACCTGGGCCACTACCTGGTCCCTTTGGGCCAGCACCTGGGCCCTTGCCAGGACCGTTTGGGCCAGCACCTGGGCCCTTGCCAGGACCGTTTGGGCCAGCACCTGGGCCACTACCTGGTCCCTTTGGGCCAGCACCTGGACCACTACCTGGTCCCTTTGGGCCAGCACCTGGGCCCTTGCCAGGACCGTTTGGGCCAGCACCTGGACCACTACCTGGTCCCTTTGGGCCAGCACCCGGGCCCTTGCCAGGACCGTTTGGGCCAGCACCTGGGCCCTTGCCAGGACCATTTGGGCCAGCACCTGGGCCCTTGCCAGGACCGTTTGGGCCAGCACCTGGACCACTACCTGGTCCCTTTGGGCCAGCACCTGGGCCCTTGCCAGGACCGTTTGGGCCAACACCTGGACCACTACCTGGTCCCTTTGGGCCAGCACCTGGGCCACTACCTGGTCCCTTTGGGCCAGCACCTGGGCCACTACCTGGTCCCTTTGGGCCAGCACCTGGGCCACAACCTGGTCTTTTTGGGCCTGCACTTGGGCCACTACCTGGGCCCTTCCCGGGGCCGTTCCCCCTTCGAGGACCGAAGCCAACGTCGGCATCGACACAGGTGTTGCCTGATGCCGCAGCCACAAGCACAGAGCAGGGGCCCACCGGCGTGCCTGGCCATCTATTGCCATCAGGGCTGCCTCAAGGTGCCGTGCCCAGTCTGCAGAAGCGACTGACCGGGCCGACGCCGCATGCAGAGCTCATGATGGGCACAAGCGGCCTCCCATGGTCGCGTGAGCAGGCCACGTTGCCTCCTACTCTGTCCTCTCCACAGCCCAGGTCACCTCCTGTGCCGGAGCCTGCCTCCATTCCACCGCCGGAGTTGCCTGCTGCCCCGTCGCCGCGGACGCCACAACCGTTGCCACCTACCCCTCTGGGCTCCGTGTTTGCAGAGACCAGGGGTAAGTGGCTGTAGGGCGAGCGAGCGTGACATCACGGATATTGCATGACTGGGGTTGTTTCAGTGTCTGCACGATGCGGGTGCACGTGGGTGGGGGGCCAGGGGGGTGGGGGTGGGGAGGAGTGCGTTGGCGCGTGGGGGCGTGGGCGCGTGGGGGCGTGATTGTGGGTGCAAACGCGCGCGTGTGTGTAGGTAGGTGGATGTGTTTGTGTGGGTATACGTGTGTGTATGTGTGTATGTGTGTATGTGTGTACGTGTGTACGTGTGTACGTGTGTACGTGTGTACGTGTGTACGTGTGTACGTGTGTACGTGTGTACGTGTGTACGTGTGTACGTGTGTACGTGTGTACGTGTGTACGTGTGTACGTGTGTACGTGTGTACGTGTGTACGTGTGTACGTGTGTACGTGTGTATGTGTGTATGTGTGTATGTGTGTATGTGTGTATGTGTGTGTGAGAGAGAGAGAGAGAGATTTTGTGTGTGCTTGTGTGAGTTTGTGTGTATATGCCTCCGAAAGCAGGCAGACAGGCACACGGTGGGGCTGGCAGGCGTGTAGGAAGGCGGCTATAATATGACGGGGACTTGGCATCCAGATTATGTTCTCAGAAGTATGGCAGTTTGATTGCAAGCAAAAAAAGTGGCTGCAAGTGTTCCTTGCATGAATCAGTTTCGCTGCGATTTGTGACTAGCCCTCTGTGCTTTGCACATGCGTGAGCCGGCATGGGGCCTTGGCATGCTCACACTTCGCCCTTGGCATGCTCACATTTTGCACGTCTCCCAATGCCATGCGCACCCCCGTATATTGCCGTCGGCCTGTAGACCTGGCAGCAATATATGGTACAGGTATATGTGCTCTATGGTTGCTCTTTAGCAGGTAGCCTGCTCTTTAGTGTCAAGGAAGGAACTTTCTTCATCTAGCTGTTAGGGATGGTTGATACTCAGTTTAAACTTTTCCCGAAAAAGTTGGGGAATGCATGTGACAAGTTGTGTGTGTGTGTGTGTTACTGGCCAAGCCTCATTTATACTCTTTGGGAAGGTAGAGAATTTTTACCTTTGGGGGCATAAGGCATGAGGATTGCAGAGCAGCCAGGAGTGAAGGATGCTCGCGTTTGATATAAAATTAGCCGGGTACGTCTGCGTGTGGCCTTGGATGTCGCATTTCCATCGAGTCAAGGTTTAACTCGAGGAAACTGTACGGATGTTATTCGAGCACTTGTGTCGTTTTGGTTTTTGACGGTGGCCCCGTGCCTTTGCTTGGGTTGGTCCATGCATTTTGTCATAAATGCGTTCCGACAGGGCGAACCTTGGTAGCTTTTGTCTTGGATGCAACAATTAGGTTGGCTGACTTTTGTACTGACTTCTTATCGGTTGCATTTGGTATTGGTTGTTATGCTTGCAGACCGATGGGACGCTGTCGAGTCTCAGGGAGATCCCCTGGATTTTGAGCCAGCCCAGCAAGGTACTTTTTTGGTGCATTCTGAGCAGGATTTGATTTGTTGGCAGAAGCACCCGAGCTAAAAAAGCAAAGCCACGGTGTGTGTGTGTGTGTGTGTGTGTGTGTGTGTGTGTGTGTGTGTGTGTGTGCGTGTGTGTGTGTGTCTACTCATGCACTCTGTTTTGCACCGGTTTGCTGCTGAATTGGATGTGGTTTTACGTCTTCACATTTCCAAAGTTTTATCTTACAACATGCGAACCACTAATGAGCTAGGCAGTTCACTGGTGGAGGCATAGGCAAGGCCGCAGTGATGACTCCTATGTATTTTCATGGGGACTCTTTTTTATCATGGGGGGCTTGCTTGTAAGAATGTGATGGTAGTTGGGTGGCCTGCACTACATCACAGTACCTGCACGGTCATTCACGTTGGCAGCTAGTACTTCAGAGCAGGGTTGTCGTCACCTCATACACCTATTGCTATTATTTAGTGTTAGCATTTCGTTGTAAAGAGGATTAGGAGGGACAGTGTTAAGATGTACGTCTTTTGGAACGGCTGAGGGAGCGAACTATGCTTTCATTCAAAACAGGTGTCTGTGTGCACATCACACATAATCCATGACCCATATGTAACAGCCAAGTAGGCGAACAGCATTGGTCAAAGGGAGTTGCAAGCCCACATGCGTAAACGAGGAGAAAATGTGGACAGCCAGACGCCTCAAGCAGACTTTAGGATCCATATGACCTCGAAACGTCGTCCAGATTTTGGATCAATACGTCACTCAGCTGCCCATCATCCCTGGAATCGCTCTCGTCCTTGTCTCAGTGGGGCTGGGTCTTTCCAAACTCAACATGTCAATTTCTTTCCTGCAAATAGTCCAAATGCCCCCGATGGGTGACATGCTGCAATCGTCCTCATGATCGAGATCAGCTTTTTAGCGCCTGTCTTATCGGATTGCAGAACCCAGACACTCTGGGTCAGTGTTGAGTTGCACTGTCCGCTAGAGATTGCGCCGTGCGCCACGCTGTCTGGCAGTGCTTGCCAATACCTTTCCCAGGCAAGAAAAGCAACGGCCCATTCTTTTCCTGTGCTTCTGCTGGCTTTAGCTGCCCGCTCACCCCTTCCCCCCCCCCCCCCCCCGCACACAACCTGCCAGCCTACGCATACAAGGTTCCTCCCCCACCCCCTATGCCCCAGACGGGCAGCCCCCGCTACCACAACTGCGTGCAGCTGCCCAGCTTTGAGGCGTACGTGCGCTGCGACTTCAGCGTCTCGGGCATCACGGTGGTCCTGCCCACGACCAACAACGCCAACGCGGTCATGAACGTGGATCTCTCGACGCCAGGTGAGTGGTGTGGAGCCCTGGATAAGCACCACTTGTGCGCTGATGCCATCTGCAGTCTGTGATATTTTTTGCGTATGCTGCTATGTAGTACTTTCTGGCACATCATCGGGCACGATCGGGTGTTTTGTATTATTTAATTTACAACTAGGACTGCCCTTTTCTCAAGGCTATAAACACGGGCTGCAGGATTGGTCAATGCCGGGCAGAAGCAGGTGCTTTCTTTGGAGGTGTTGCCGGGAAGGCGTATACGCAGTACACTGAGCGCATGCATGGATGACAGATTGTGAGCACCTGTGAGGAGTGCCGGGGGACGCGGCCAACATAAAATGTTAGAAAATAGGAAAGGGAAAGAAAAGGCGTCTTACGTGTGTACAAGTGTTTTGTCCTGGGCAACAGGTTTGCGACAGCATGACTAACGGGGGTACTACGGTGGTACGTCGGAAATACTTTCATGAATGAATGTGATCTCCGCGCAATCACAGGCGTTCACTACTACGCGAGCTCGGTGGGCATCGATTGCAGGGTGGGCATGAAGTTCTCTATCAACGTTGGTGGGTGGCCTCGTGCTGTCGGCTGCCCTGTCCTTGTTTTTTCTTGTGATAGTAATGCCCTTAGTTTTTTCCCCTCCTTTCCCAACTGCTGACCCCCTTCCCTCCTTAATGCACAACCCCTTATATTGCATGGTGATTTGGGTCCTTTGTGCAGGTCGGCATGTGCATGTGTGTGTGTCTACATCTTTGCCATCACGATGGGCCTCACATGGCCTTCTATCCATACCCGGGCCGTTGTCTAGTGTAACGAGCACGGCATATGGTGCTGGCGAGCGGTTTTTGTTTTCAAGGATGACCGTTTGCTGCCAGACAAGTGCCTATTCGGTGGCAGCAGAACCATCAGCTTGGGTAGGCAGGCCGGCGGTCTAAAGATGCATGGTACCGGTATGGAATAAACCAGAATGGGAATGTAGGTGCTCGAAAGATCCATGGTACCGGTAAGGAATGAACCAGAATGGCCATGTAGGTGCTCGAAAGATCCACGGTACAGGTACGGAATAAACCAGAATGGCAATGTAATGTGACGTGGCCGTAATGCGATGTGGCACTTTCAGCATGTTGCCAACAGATTTAGCGCCGCACTTTGCGTTTGAAGGTAAAAGCCGTTGTGCCTGAATGAGTTAGCCGCATTGCCACGTGCTTAAGATTTCAGTACCGAGTAAATATGTCTCACAGAGTCCTTCGTAGTTGAATTCTTCTTTACCTTCTGCTCCGAACCGTGTTCCCTTTCATGGTTCTTGCGCCGTAGATACATCTAGCGCACCGCAGAGTGGGATTGTGCGCTGGGACAAGGGATTTGGGACAATGCTAAGCACGATGGTAACTTATGATGGCCAAAGTGCCGGTGGGATGTAAGCCTGACTATGTGTTGCATTTCAAGCACGTCACAGGGAGGACCAGTGGCTGAGAATTTATTTTGAACTCTCACGATTCTAACTTGAATCCACCTTTGCAGTAATGTGCAATTGCATGTCAAGCTCACAGCTGCAACCTGTGTGCACTCACCTGGGCACCTCGCATTTCTTTTGACATCCGCGCGGTGCTCGTTATAACTCATCGAGAACTTGTTGACCTCTATTTGTGCTTCAAGTGACCAACTTGGTTGCTCTTACGCTTTTGGGTGCATGGGCACGGCCGGTAACTTGCAACTTGGTACCCATAGCACTGCAAATCACTTGCGTTAGCTGGGAGCCTTGCTCGTCTCTGTCTGCGAACTGGTTATTCTGCCACGGTGCCTCTTTCAAAGTTTTGTTTCTCTCTGGTATTCTGACCCTCTTGTGTTCTTCCTCTGGTGTCCTCTCTCGCCCCCCCCTTGTGTTCACTCGTGGCAATTGCCATGCACTTTTTGCGCACGTCGTTGCCGCATCACGCATGGCGCTTCCCAGCGCAACGGAAGACCAACCCGTGCAGCGACGTGCAGCAGTACTCCCAAATCTCCTGCTCCGCCGAGGCACAGGCCAGTTTCAGCCTGCGTGTGGCGGAGTGTAACAGCGCCCTCAACCGCCAGAGCTGCTTCCTGCAAACGTTCCGGGCGATGGAGTCGGCTAAAGTGGAGTGCTCTGCGCGCTACGTGACAGGGTGCGTGTGCAAGCATCCTGACACATTGTGCAACGAGCTCCCTATGTAGCATGTGACTGCCAGCCTAGTTGAAGTTTAATAGCAACTACATAAGAGTTTTTTAAAAAAAAAATTAGGAGGGTAGGGGCTGCCTTTTCAAGCACACTTTGCATTAGATTTTGCATTGGTGGTGTGCACCGCGCTGCCCCGTTGGTATCATGCAGGCGTGACGCATCCTATTCATGGATCGACGCACATAGTATCACCTTGCACTAGGTAATACTGTAATAGGTGGTTGATATCCGGGGTTCATAATTACAAAGGGATAGGACTGCTAGGCTGGCAAGTTCAGCGTGGATCAGGTGCCATTCCTGTGTTTAGCTGGTCGACAGGGGACTTCCTAGGCAGGGAAAGATGAGTGTAGGTACGTGCCAGCCGTTGTGCTATGCGTGGGTGTGTGGCCTATCCTGGCAGTCATGCCGGTGCATGTTTTCACACAACAGTAGTAGTAAGCATGCAGCGGTGCATTTTGAAGCCTGGATATTCGGTTGGGTCAGCGGAGACGGTTGCGTAGTGCAGGAGTGCTCTCTCTCTCTCTCTCTCTCTCTCTCTCTCTCTCTCTCTCTCTCTCTCTCTCTCTCTCTCTCTCTCTCTCTCTCTCTCTCTCTCTCTCTCTCTCTCTCTCTCCGCCCCCACGCACCCCACCCCACCCCCTCTCTGTCCTCTCTCTCTCACTGTCAGGACCATATGCAGCGTATGTCGCCTGCCGATGCATGCCACCACATACGCTGTCCAGTTCAGTTACCCAAACGGGGTATACATCATGCTCAATAGTAAGCATGGCTGGCTTGCAGTGCCTGACTTGCTGTCCAGACCGTTGCCCGTGCACCCTGTGCGTGCCCAGGCAAAAGATATGCCACGAGGTTGGCCAGAAGCCATACCTGCCCAACGGCACCGCGCCCTTCAGGTACGTCCCTAAGCCGGTCGGCAACAAGTTCCTCCCGCTCAAGGCGGCAACGTACACCTACTTCCAGTTCAGCGCGCGCGCCAGCATTAGTGCGACCGTGGTCGTGCGCGTGATGACCTCGATGACGACGGTGATCAACGGGGTCGCCTGCGTGGCCGTGCGGCGGACGACCCACCGTGGGAACGGCACCCAGGGGCCCGTGGTCGACGACAACGCGCACTGGTGCGCGCAGGACACGCAGGGCAACGTGTGGTATTTCGGGTTTATCGCCTCCCTCTCCTGCCAGGTGCGCGTGCTCGCGTCGGCGCGCGGGGCGTACTGGGTCGCGGGTCAGGGAGGGGCCAAGCCGGGGCTGGCCATGCTGGCGTCCGCGTCGAGCTACGCGGGTGCCAGCTACCGCCAGTTCCTCCGTGTGGGCCAGTTTGAGAGCGTGGCCAAAGTGGTGGGCACCGTCACCAGCCTCCCCAGCATTTATGTGCGGGCCTCGGCGGCGCTCAAGGCCGTCGTGGGCCCGTTCTTGCACATCGAGGAGACGCACGCGTACCCGATGACACAGCTGCGGGACGTCTATTATAAGGAGAACGTGGGGATGGTGCTGTCGGTGAATAGGGGGGATGGGAGCTGGTCGGCGATGGATCGGTGGTCACAGGGGTAGTAGACAAATACGTACCCCGCGGGCCATGCCGGAAGCCACGCGGGGAGTATTCTTGAATCAATAATTGTAGCTGTTTGTGTTGGGTACGTGGATTTTAGTGCATTCCCACTCAGGTGATTGGTTCGAACCAATCTGGATGAAGGACATAGTAGTATCTAGATTCCTGTGGCCTTACAGGTTGAAATAAATATTGGATTCATGAGAGATGGTTTCAGTTTGGCTACTTATACTATTATGACAACTGTATATCGACACGTCTTTACCAGGTACCTGTATGTAGGCTTGTTAAGTGTTATCACTATACATATGGCCTGCAATGATCATCGATCAACGTACCCAAGGTATCCTTTGGATACATGCATTGACAGAACTCTGGCTGGTCCGGGTACAAAACAAGTTGGGCCGTCCGGAGTAAAGAATGCAGATGAAATGTTAAATTCTGTCCTTAAGATTAATTCTTTATTCGACACTATCACGCGCTTCTAGCTGTTCCATGGTGATCAAGTCGTGGAGCACAACAGTACACTTGATTCATTATATATCATCATCTGTAGCTGCCCTTTGCAAGACATGCAATACACGTGTAATGAGAGTGATGAGCGATCAATAACTTGTCACGTGAATATGAATTCCCACGTTGGGGAGTCTTGGAGCTCAATAACACAAAATTGTATATACGTGTGATTGTACTTCTATAGCCTCTGTAGAGGCATCCATGTGTGCACTACTAGCCTGTCTAGCCAGTACACAGGTCATATACACATCAATCCGACGCCGCGCCAAAGTGTCCGCGGCAAATCCGGGGTGAAATTGACGAAATTCGGTGCGCGCGGGAGATGTTGAGTGCAAATTTCATTGCGAAGGCTATGGTGGCGTGAAAATTTACTGTGCAGGAATTACGAAGCCATTTTGTACCGGATTTCGCTTGTTCGATCGGCATTGACGTAAGGAAATTTATTCTGCAAAAAAAAGGTCGGGAAACAGTTTTTTTGTGTGTGTGTGCGAGGGCAAACACGCAGCAGTGGCCAGTTTCGCGCGCCGAGCGCAGCCACCCGTGCGTGTTCAAGGTAATGGCTAGCACAGATTAGAAGCTACTGGTAGGAGGGCACACTTTCGAACGATTCCTTATATCATTTCGAAGAAATCCAGCTAAGCGATTCCCTTAATTTTGCGTTTCCATGTTGCACACAATTTTCCCGTAAAAGTCAGATTTATAGGAGCGCTGACAGGGGCGAAAATGCATGTCGTGGATTTAATCGCTTTTACCCCTTTTCTTGCAGATTTATGACTTCCCTTGGGGGGGTAAACATTGTCCGCTGCATGAACTGCGGGCGGGGCTAGCTGGCGATGTCTTAGGTGTGCCCGGGGTGCGGGAGAACCAACATCTACTGGTTTCTATCGTTGTAACCCGCTTTTTTATCGTCATTAACCGGCGTATTCTAGTGGTTTAAGCGTCCGGCGACGGGCGAAAAGAACTCTTACCCTGCCGCCATGGCCTGAGGAGGCACTGCGACAAGGACTGGGGCGGGCGGGCAAAATAAAACGCGACAGTGCCCGCACCCCGCCGGCGCACCCCGGCGAACAAGACAAAGCGCACAGTTACCCCCCTGGGCCCATCGCTGCCGTCGCCGGGCGGCACGTTGGGGAGGCGGCTCCTTCTCCCTTTTCTGGTGTCTGTTGCATCATTTTGAACCCCTGACCGACGGAGGCATGTTAATGAACGAGTGGATGCATGCATGAATGAACGGATGCATGAATGATGGGGGGAGGGAGGGAGGGAGGGAGGAGGGAGGGAGGGAGGGAGGGAGGGAGGGAGGGAGGGAGGGAGGGAGGGAGGGAGGGAGGGAGGGAGGGAGGGAGGGAGGGAGGGAGGGAGGGAGGGAGGGAGGGAGGGAGGAGGGAGGGAGGGAGGGAGGGAGGGAGGGAGGGAGGGAGGGAGGGAGGGAGGGAGGGAGGGAGGGAGGGAGGGAGGGAGGGAGGGAGGGAGGGAGGGAGGGAGGGGGAGGGAGGGAGGGAGGGAGGGAGGGAGGAGGGAGGGAGGGAGGGAGGGAGGGAGGGAGGGAGGGAGGGAGGGAGGGAGGAGGGAGGGAGGGAGGGAGGGAGGGAGGGAGGGAGGGAGGGAGGGAGGGAGGGAGGGAGGAGGGGGAGGGAGGGAGGGAGGGAGGGAGGGAGGGAGGGAGGGAGGGAGGAGGGAGGAGGGAGGGAGGGAGGGAGGGAGGGAGGGAGGGAGGAGGGAGGGAGGGAGGGAGGGAGGGAGGGAGGGAGGGAGGGAGGGAGGGAGGGAGGAGGAGGAGGAGGGAGGGAGGGAGGAGGGAGGGAGGGAGGGAGGGAGGGAGGGAGGAGGGAGGGAGGGAGGGAGGAGGAGGGAGGGAGGAGGGAGGGAGGGAGGGAGGGAGGGAGGGAGGGAGGGAGGGAGGGAGGGAGGAGGGAGGGAGGGAGGGAGGGAGGGAGGGAGGAGGGAGGGAGGGAGGGAGGGAGGGAGGGAGGGAGGGAGGGGGGGGGGGGGGGGGGAGGGAGGGAGGGGAGGGAGGGAGGGAGGGAGGAGGGAGGGAGGGAGGGAGGGAGGGAGGGAGGAGGAGGGAGGGAGGGAGGGAGGGAGGGAGGGAGGGAGGGAGGGAGGGAGGGAGGGAGGGAGGGAGGGAGGGAGGGAGGGAGGAGGGAGGGAGGGAGGGAGGGAGGGAGGGAGGGAGGGAGGGAGGGAGGGAGGGAGGGAGGGAGGAGAGAGGGAGGGAGGGAGGCAGAGAGGGAGGGAGGGAGGGAGGGAGGGAGGGAGGGAGGGAGGGAGGGAGGAGGGAGGGAGGGAGGGAGGGAGGGAGGGAGGGAGGGAGGGAGGGAGGGAGGGATGGATGGAGGGAGGGAGGGAGGGATGGATGGAGGGAGGGAGGGAGGGAGGGAGGGAGGGAGGGAGGGAGGGAGAGGAGGGAGGGAGGGAGGGAGGGAGGGAGGAGGGAGGGAGGGAGGGAGGGAGGGAGGGAGGGAGGGAGGGAGGAGGGAGGAGGGAGGGAGGGAGGGAGGGAGGAGGGAGGGAGGGAGGGAGGGAGGGAGGGAGGGAGGGAGGGAGGGAGGGAGGGAAGGCATGACTATGTGTGTGCTTGCGTGCGTGCGTGGGCGCGTGCGTGCGTGCGTGCGTGCGTGCGTGCGTGCGTGCGTGCGTGCGTGCGTGCGTGCGTGCGTGCGTGCGTGCGTGCGTGCGTGCGTGCGTGCGTGCGTGCGTGCGTGCGTGCGTGCGTGCGTGCGTGCGTGCGTGCGTGCGTGCGTGCGTGCGTGCGTGCGTGCGTGCGTGCATGCGTGCGTGGGTGCGTGCGTGCGTGCGTGCGTGCGTGTGTGCGTGCGTGCGTGCGTGCAAGGTTATATGGGTGGGTGGGTGGGTGGGTGGGTGGGTGGGTGGGTGGGTGGGTGGGTGGGTGGGTGGGTGGGTGGGTGGGTGGGTGGGTGGGTGGGTGGGTGGGTGGGTGGGTGGGTGGGGGTGGGTGGGTGGGTGGGTGGGTGGGTGGGTGGGTGGGTGGGTGGGTGGGTGGTGGTGGTGGGTGGGTGGGTGGGTGGGTGGGTGGTGGTGGGTGGGTGGGTGGGTGGGTGGGTGGGTGGGTGGGTGGGTGGGTGGGTGGGTGGGTGGGTGGGTGGGTGGGTGGGTGGGTGGTGGGTGGGTGGGTGGGTGGGTGGGTGGGTGGGTGGGTGGGGAAGGTGTGCTTTTTATTATGAAGATTAGCTAAGTTACGTGTGTGTTGTTGATGTACATGTTGACGTTGTATCATGGGCTTGTGCCCCTAAGTCTGCCTTCCTGCAATATCACATAATATATCATCTAGATGTGTTGTTGGGAACCTGATCATATATCCCAAACTGGAATGGTTGACATGCAACTATGGGATGAAACCCTTGAAAAACAATTACTAGGAACTGCATTTTTTGTGCTATGTTTGCTAGCATCTGTCACCTATTTGTCATGCAAACAGTCTGAATTTCTTGTGGGCAGTTAACATAGATGTTTTTATGAGCTGTGCAAAGTTCTAGGCTTAACTGAGTTCATTGATATAGGCACCCATGTGTTGGAACCCTTGGAAAACCATGAAAAACTGCATTTTTTTGGGGGGGGGGGTCGCAAGCATCAGTCACCATTTTGTCATCCAACCAGCCTGAAACTTTGTGGGCATGCTGCATGGGATGTGTTTAGAACATGTGCAAAGTTCCAGCTCCAACTGAGCTCATTTGGTGTAATTATGTATGCATTTGTGTGATAAAACCCTTGGAAAACCATGAAAAACTGCATTTTGGTGGTATTTATGCTAGCATTTGTCACCAATTTGTCGTCCAACCAGCCTGAAACTTTGTGGGCATGCTGCATGGGATGTGTTTAGAACATGTGCAAAGTTCCAGCTGCAACTGAGCTCATTTGATGTAATTATGTATGCATATGTGTGATAAAACCCTTGGAAAACCATAAAAAACTGCATTTTGGCGGTATTTATGCTAGCATTTGTCACCAATTTGTCATCCAACCAGCCTGAAACTTTGTGGGCATGCTGCATGGGATGTGTTTAGAACATGTGCAAAGTTACAGGCCCAACTGAGTTCATTTGGTGTCATTATGTATGCATATGTGTGATAAAACCCTTAAAAACCCATGAAAAACTGCATTTTTGGGTATTTACGCTAGCATTTGTCACCAATTTGTCATCCAACCAGCCTGAAACTTTGTGGGCATGCTGCATGGGATGTGTTTAGAACATGTGCGAAGTTCCAGGCCCAACTGAGTTCATTTGATGTCATTATATATGCATACATGCCAGAAAGTGCTGAAAATACGGTATTTTTTGCTAGCAAATGTCACCATGTTACCATGCTGCCAACTCCCAAAAATTTTTTTGACCACATGGCATCATAAGATATCTGATAAGGAACCTTGGTGCCAAATTTGAGGTCAAACTGACCATTATTCCATCTCCAAATATTTTCCAGGGGAAGAAAATGGGTTTTCGGATTGATGTGTAGAACATGCAGATGCGATGGTGGAAATTTATAAGCTAGACTGAACTTTCTTCAGATTAATCCGTGGTTCTGAGTAGAAAAATATATGGCCGGCCTGCGCTGGTTGTCTCATTGCCAGTTTGCATGCTACCTCGATCTTGACACCCAATGATGCAATATATACAAAGAAATGGGCCGCACGAAGGGCCGTCTAAGCAAATCAAAAAGGCGGCCGGTCAGTGCAAGCCGTGCAGTTGTAGTTACACGCTTATATCAAAACCTGGATCTTGAACTTCATGCCCAGCTCGCAGTGGCCCGGAACAATGCAGGCGTACCGGTACTCTCCTGGCAGTCATTTTTCCCGATCATGGAAATGCGGAGGCATATTTGGTCAGAGTTTTGGGATGCAAGAATCGTGGCAGAAACGACCATGTTCATCGCAGGTCCCCGTAATCTGTACTAGACTATTCGTAACACTGCATAACTTAGCCTGTATGGGCATGTTAACTGTCTGCACACATGGCCTTAAGTAAACACAGCCAGATCATTGCTTTGACGTAGAGGCTGGCAGTCGTTTTTGCATTACACCCAGGCATTTACCTCACATCAGCGCCATTAAGTGCCTAGGCTGTTCAAACAGCGTCAGCCGGTTATCAATTCATTAATTAATCAAAAACATACCTCCGTGGGGAGGATATGTAACACATATCCCTGAGAAGAGGCATATGGTTTTTAATACATTCTAGGCGACAACCTGCATGTGGTGGGTGTAAACTGCCACCTACTCGGGGTGCACAACTGAGGTGCACCTGCACCACCATGTATTCCAGCAGCTCTGCAAAGTTGCGGACATGGGGTGGAAGATGATCATGGCTAATAAGCAATGGCTAGAGCATGATGGCGTCTCAGCAGAGAGTGGCTCTCTGCATGGGCAAAGCATGGCTGACTCATAGCGGATGCAGTGAGGCTGCCCCATAGTCCAGAGCCCACAGATTGGCTTGGAACACATTTAGAGGCGCCGGTTTGGGAGAATATAAAGGCCTCTCCCGGAGCCGGAGGGCTTTTAGGGCCGGTTATGGTGCATAGAAACTCACACGTATGCCGACCTGTGTACCGAGATATTAAGGGCAACAGGACCGACAAGAGGTGCCACTGGGGAGCATTGCCAACAGGGTCTGAAATCCCGACGATCACCAGCGGCAGGCATGGGCATTAATTTATGCACTTATTATACTGCACCGGGCTGAAAAAGCGCTGAGTGTTGTCAGATCGACTGCCCGCGTCCCCTTCATTTTAATAAACGTTGGGAAAGAAAGTGTTGACTGGGCATGGAAGCCAAAGCCATCTGCCTGATCAACCATGAGCAGCTGTTTAATTATTAATACAAGATTTGCCATGCACCATCACCAACATCACCAACGTCACCAACGTCACCAACACCACCAACGTCACCAACGTCACCAACACCACCAACGTCACCAATGTCACCAACACCACCAACGTCACCAACATCGCCTGCAGTATATTGTGCATGCCTAACGCAGGTACTTTATTCCTTACCTCGGACCCCAATTTACCTCAACCTTGTACCATTGCTTATATTTTTTACTTCACCCATCCCACCCGCTCCAACATTGTCACATTATCACATACCCGCAAGCCCGAGCGTGATCCCCGCCTGAAAGTCCACGCGGTCGGTGGGTGGAACAATCTCCGTCGCCCCCGGTGCGCTCAAGTCGCAGTTGGCCAGCGCCTCATCGGAAGGCAGTTGCCAGATGCTGTGGTAGATGCCTGTCTGCTGCGCGACTGTTGAGGCATGAAGCAGGTCAGCAGCGGAGAGGGGGGGATAAGGGGTGGACGGGAGCAGCAGGCGTTGTGAGATCAACGAATGGGATGACCAGGGAGATTCACTGCAGCTAATTTAATGCCATGGGTAATTTAATGCCATGGCTAATTAAGAAGAAGGGCACGGGGCCCCCTTTCTGTACAGGCGGAGACGCTATTCGAACTTGCAGATCCGGGTTCCAGGTCCCGAAACAAACCACACAGGCATCCATGACGCTGATGAGAATGCAGTTATATCACCTGTTCGCCATTCTCGACCCTTGAGGGGAAACTTTGGCCACGGGTCACTTCCCGGCTCACAGACTCACAGACTCCATTAAGTAGTGAACATGCCATGTGACACGAGCATGCACACATGCCCGTCATGGATGTGGGATATTTTGCTCCACATGTGCATGTGGAGCGTCGCAAGCAGAATTTACGCCCTGATAGCGTGACGAGCGGTGACTTGCGCTTGAACCCTTGGTTCGATGGCATGAGCAGAAAGCACACATGCGGTCCAATACTACCGGACTGGTCGATCCTGTCTGATACCACGCTTAACCGCTCCCCCTCCCCCCGCCCCCCGGCGAAGGTAGTATGACACGAAAAACGCGTCACGGCACCGCGACGTCAGGAGAAAGGGGGACATCATGTCCCCCTATTGAAATTCAATGGCTGTCGCTGCATTTGCCTTCAAAAATAAAAGCGTGCATGCGACTAGTAATTGGTATAAGAAGCCGGTGTGCACTTATACCTGGTTCGCCCGTTTCAAAGACCTCTGGGTCCTCGGACGACTCGTGCGCATCGAAACCTGCAGGTTGCACAACAGGCCGATCAGCATGCAAGGTGGCTTGAGGCTGAGGAACGGTGTCATTGGAAAAACAAACACGTGTAAGTGAAGATGAGGGAGGCTCCATGGAACTAGGGAGATGGGTGATAATGTCAGCGCGACTTGGGGGTCATGGCCAGTGACGGAGTGCGAGGGCGTGTCCGACATTCCACCAATGGCAAACATATGCAAGGGAAAGTCCCTGCTGAGGTTTCCGAAACACAGGCACAGCCAATCATCATGCAGTGCTTCCTGTGGATGGATGGAGAATCGCAGGGAAAGAACTTATGGCAGGTATGCGACACTGGCGGCTGTCCCCTGGACCCATGCATGCATCTGGGATTTTAACTGCCAGGCAACCACAAGCATGTGGCTGATCAGGTGCTATCACAAAGCACCTGTCTTAATCGTCTACTGCGCAAACTTCTATATGCCGACAATAGTAGTAGCAGGAAAGGCGTGCTGGCGCAGCCACAGTGGCTTGCCTTGAGCAAGCCTCGGTGACAGATGCCGGCGGCGTGGGGGGTTGGAAGATATGGCGTGCATGGCCTCGGGGCTCCTGATCCCCAGCGGCCCGTCTTGCGTGAAAGGTCAGGACCCAGAATGGAGGGGAGCAGGGCCCCTATCTCACGCTGCCTAGTTTGCTCAAACTACCCAGCCAGGGATATCGTGTAAACCGCAGGCTGCTGCGGTGCTGCCCATCCCACTGGTTGGCACTTCCATGCGCCAACGGTCTTTCGAAGTGAAAGCAAGCAGCCCCTGTTAGTAGCAGTTATACTAGAGTACAACTGGTCACGAAATATTCTAAGGTGGTACTCAACAGCGAATCAGGTGTTTGTTACCTGTGCGTGACATGATGGATGGGAAAAGAGACTTTCAATTGTTTTCATGATTATGATAGCAAATCAAATCGCCTACTCCCACAATGTCGAGCACGCTGGCAAGTGGCACCTACCCTGGGCAGCGCCTGCAGGGGCGGGCGCGGGCGCACCGGCACCCGGCGGTGGTGGTGGCGTCGTCCCAGGACGACCCCACTGGAAGACTGCGCAGGAACAGAGCAGGCACGCATGCAGGAAGAGAACGGCGCATGCGTACCACAGTTTGGATCCCACGAGGCTCATGTTGGCCTTGACCAGAGAGCAATCAGCACACCACGGCTATCTCCTTACGATGGGTTGATCAGAGAGCAATCAGCACACCATGGCTACCTCCTACGATGGGTTGTCGTGGGACCAGGACTGTTAGTAATAACAAGCAACAGGTGCAACCCGCTAGAAATGTGGCCAACCTTGCTTTCGAGGTGGCTAACCACTCAGATGGAAATGCTGACGGAGGGAGTCTCCGCAGTATGGAGATATCCTACGACTGAAGGCAGCATCTGTGATTAGAAAGGGCTCCGAAAAACATTTTTTGAAGATTTCCCTTGTCGCCAAGCGCAGCATGAAAGAAAGAAGGAGAACTAGGCTGACGAAAATGAGCTTGGTGATGCTGATAAGTACCAGGCGCGAGCACCATAGCGCCCCTATTGGGAGACAGGCATGGCAAGAATATTCGAGGCAAGCGCGGCTCCCACACGATGGACAGGTGTGTGACCAGGTTGAGCTTTGATCCACCATACGTGCCCGTGTGTAAATTAAGGGCACTCATTTCAAGCCACTGCTTGTGAGCAGTGCCATCTGGCACTCATGTAAGGAGCCATCGACGTTATAGCAATGACCATGAAGACGTGAGGAAAAGAAATAAGGTGTGAAGACATGAGGTGTGAAGACATGAGGGGTGAAGACATGAGGTGTGAAGACATGAGGTGTGAAGACATGAGGTCTGAAGACATGAGGTGTGAAGACATGAGGGGTGAAGACATGAGGTGTGAAGACATGAGGTGTGAAGACATGAGGTGTGAAGACATGAGGTGTGAAGACATGAGGTGTGAAGACATGAGGTGTGAAGACATGAGGTGTGAAGACATGAGGTGTGAAGACATGAGGTGTGAAGACATGAGGTGTGAAGACATGAGGTGTGAAGACATGAGGTGTGAAGACATGAGGTGTGAAGACATGAGGTGTGAAGACATGAGGTGTGAAGACATGAGGTGTGAAGACATGAGGTGTGAAGACATGAGGTGTGAAGACATGAGGTGTGAAGACATAAGGTGTGAAGAAATGAGGGGTGAAGACATAAGGTGTGAAGACATGAGGTGTGAAGACATGAGGTGTGAAGACATGAGGTGTGAAGACATGAGGTGTGAAGACATAAGGTGTGAAGACATGAGGTGTGAAGACATAAGGTGTGAAGACATGAGGTGTGAAGACATGAGGGGTGAAGACATGAGGTGTGAAGACATGAGGTGTGAAGACATGAGGTGTGACGACATGATGTGTGAAGACATGAGGTGTGAAGACATAAGGTGTGAAGACATGAGGTGTGAAGACATGAGGTGTGAAGACATAAGGTGTGAAGACATGAGGGGTGAAGACATGAGGTGTGAAGACATGAGGTGTGAAGACATGAGGTGTGAAGACATAAGGTGTGAAGACATGAGGTGTGAAGACATGAGGTGTGAAGACATAAGGTGTGAAGACATGAGGTGTGAAGACATAAGGTGTGAAGACATGAGGTGTGAAGACATGAGGTGTGAAGACATAAGGTGTGAAGACATGAGGTGTGAAGACATGAGGGGTGAAGACATGAGGTGTGAAGACATGAGGTGTGAAGACATGAGGTGTGAAGACATGAGGTGTGAAGACATGAGGTGTGAAGACATGAGGTGTGAAGACATGAGGTGTGAAGACATGAGGTGTGAAGACATAAGGTGTGAAGACATGAGGTGTGAAGACATGAGGGGTGAAGACATGAGGTGTGAAGACATAAGGTAAAGACATAAGGTGTGAAGACATAAGGTGTGAAGACATGAGGTGTGAAGACATGAGGTGTGACGACATGAGGTGTGAAGACATGAGGTGTGAAGACATGAGGTGTGAAGACATAAGGTGTGAAGACATGAGGTGTGAAGACATAAGGTGTGAAGACATGAGGTGTGAAGACATGAGGTGTGAAGACATAAGGTGTGAAGACATGAGGTGTGAAGACATAAGATGTGAAGACATAAGGTGTGAAGACATAAGGTGTGAAGACATAAGGTAAAGACATGAGGTGTGAAGACATAAGGTGTGAAGACATGAGGTGTGACGACATGAGGGGTGAAGACATGAGGTGTGACGACATGAGGGGTGAAGACATGAGGTGTGAAGACATAAGGTGTGAAGACATGAGGTGTGACGACATGAGGTGTGACGACATGAGGTATGAAGACATGAGGTGTGAAGACATGATGTGTGAAGACATAAGGTGTGAAGACATGAGGTGTGACGACATGAGGTGTGAAGACATAAGGTGTGAAGACATAAGGTGTGAAGACATGAGGTGTGAAGACATGAGGTGTGAAGACATGAGGGGTGAAGACATGAGGTGTGAAGACATGAGGTGTGAAGACATGAGGTGTGAAGACATGAGGTGTGAAGACATGAGGGGTGAAGACATAAGGTGTGAAGACATGAGGTGTGAAGACATGAGGTGTGAAGACATAAGGTGTGAAGACATGAGGTGTGAAGACATGAGGTGTGAAGACATGAGGTGTGAAGACATGAGGTGTGAAGACATGAGGTGTGAAGACATAAGGTGTGAAGACATAAGGTGTGAAGACATGAGGTGTGAAGACATGAGGTGTGAAGACATGAGGTGTGAAGACATGAGGTGTGAAGACATGAGGTGTGAAGACATAAGGTAAAGACATAAGGTGTGAAGACATAAGGTGTGAAGACATAAGGTGTGAAGACATGAGGTGTGAAGACATAAGGTGTGAAGACATAAGGTGTGAAGACATGAGGTGTGAAGACATGAGGTGTGAAGACATGAGGTGTGAAGACATAAGGTGTGAAGACATGAGGTGTGAAGACATGAGGTGTGACGACATGAGGTGTGAAGACATGAGGTGTGAAGACATGAGGTGTGAAGACATGAGGTGTGAAGACATGAGGTGTGAAGACATGAGGTGTGAAGACATGAGGTGTGACGACATGAGGTGTGAAGACATGAGGGGTGAAGACATGAGGTGTGAAGACATGAGGGGTGAAGACATGAGGTGTGAAGACATGAGGTGTGAAGACATGAGGTGTGAAGACATGAGGTGTGAAGACATAAGGTGTGAAGAAATGAGGGGTGAAGACATAAGGTGTGAAGACATGATGTGTGACGACATGAGGTGTGAAGACATAAGGTGTGAAGACATAAGGTGTGAAGACATAAGGTGTGAAGACATGAGGTGTGAAGACATGAGGTGTGAAGACATGAGGGGTGAAGACATGAGGTGTGAAGACATGAGGTGTGAAGACATGAGGTGTGAAGACATGAGGTGTGAAGACATAAGGTGTGAAGACATGAGGTGTGAAGACATAAGGTAAAGACATAAGGTGTGAAGACATGAGGTAAAGACATAAGGTGTGAAGACATGAGGTGTGAAGACATAAGGTGTGAAGACATGATGTGTGACGACATGAGGTGTGAAGACATGAGGTGTGAAGACATAAGGTGTGAAGACATGAGGTGTGAAGACATGAGGTGTGAAGACATGAGGTGTGAAGACATGAGGTGTGAAGACATGAGGTGTGAAGACATAAGGTGTGAAGACATGAGGTGTGAAGACATAAGGTAAAGACATAAGGTGTGAAGACATGAGGTAAAGACATAAGGTGTGAAGACATGAGGTGTGAAGACATAAGGTGTGAAGACATGATGTGTGACGACATGAGGTGTGAAGACATGAGGTGTGAAGACATAAGGTGTGAAGACATGAGGTGTGAAGACATGAGGTGTGAAGACATGAGGGGTGAAGACATGAGGTGTGAAGACATGAGGTGTGAAGACATGAGGTGTGAAGACATGAGGTGTGAAGCCATGAGGTGTGAAGACATAAGGTGTGAAGACATGAGGTGTGAAGACATGAGGTGTGAAGACATGAGGTGTGAAGACATGAGGTGTGAAGACATGAGGGGTGAAGACATGAGGGGTGAAGACATAAGGTGTGAAGATATTAGGACTAAGGTAAAGACATGGCAGTTGCAACCAACAAGAGGTGTGAGTGCGATGCAAGGAGTGCTTTTGCAACAACATGCGCGGAAGGGTTGCATGCGGGCAGAAAGGAAACGCTTTACATACCTACTATAGGAGCAAGGCATTGCCAGCGCGTGCACGGTAGGAGGAAAGGAAACACCGTACATATCTACTGATAGGAGCGCGTGCACAGTAGGAGGAAAGGAAACACTGTACATATCTATTGATAAGAGCAAGGCATTGCCAGCGCGTGCACGGTAGAGTGCCCATCCTGTGGTCAGTGGTCAAACACATGTCATGTATGACTGCCGTCACCAACGAGCCTCTAAGAAGGAATGCTGCAAGAAACCAGCAACAACAGCGTTGCCGTCATCCGCATACCTACCTAGCGCGTCTCCTGCGCGGGCTTGGATGTTGTCCGCCCAATCTTGGAAAAAGGTTGGCGTGGGGGGGATGGTCCACCCATTTTGGACGCCACCCACAAGGAAGGTGGCTGGGAATTGTCCTGCATGCACATGTGAGAAATGTAAGCATGCATATTCCTTGCTACAGTATCAGCAGTGCGAACAATAATCCGGACGAATACATGTTTCCAAGGCCATTCTGGAATTGGGCTTTCCAAGAGTCAACGTTGTGGCGGCCGGCAGGCCAATAGCCTATCGAGTGTTGGCGCTGCTAAGGCAAGTGCTGTCCAGGAAGCCTGTACTCCTGAACATACAGCGTATGCGTTATGCTTTATTGGTTTGCGGCTGGATAGCAGCGCGGAAATTGCCGCGTTAAGGGAGAAAACGAGTAGCGGATGGCCTTGAACTCCACAGAGTACAACATATGTCGGGATCCCGGAAGCTCTCCGACCATTAACACATACCGTTGCAAAACTTGGCGAAGAAAATCACCACCGTCAGCAGTGGGATGAAGACAGTAAAAGCCCCGAACCTTCGCATCTTCTCACGACGTCCAGGCTGAGCCACGGAGAGGGTTGTGGGGACGCCGAGCCGACAGTCGAACAAGAACGCCGAGCCACAATGCAACGAAGGCCATCCACGAAGAACATCAAAACATCGCATGCATGGGATGAAAGATACCAAACACTGTCCCCGAGAAAAATTAAAGCTATGCCACGCAAATACCCAACTGTGCTGAGAGCCCGGATCTCAAATGCAATGTCACTATTAAGTGAGACAACTATGGCCGGGCGTTGCAATCCGGAGTCCCGGGAGTTGCAGCGGACAAGGTTCCAGGAGAGACGGCATTCGTCGAAAGACACCAGTGCTCTTGGTAATGAACACTGCGATGGTGCGAAAGCCTGTGCATCTGCCTAGCAGTCGCTCCAGTTTGCTCGGTAAATGCTGGTTGGGGACTTCCTGCAGAACTCAAGTCGGGCATCATGACACATCCGCCGTGCATCCGCGGCATAATTATTTACGCCATTTTATTTTGCCACGCGGCGCGGCGGGTAAAGACGTGTTGGAAACCAGCCACTTGTCAATTCTCACTGGGCTGTCCCACTGCCAGCTCAGCATGGTAACGTGCTGCGCGCCCGGGGCTTTGACGGGACTGACGGGACGACAAAGAACTGGTTTACGGCACGCGGCCGGACATGCCCGCGCGGCGGCCCAGCTGCAGTGCATGGGGCCCCGTCGGCCGAGCACTGCAGGGCTGCGATTAATCAATTAATTAAACACGTCCTCCCGTTGGGGAGTCACGGAGCACCATATGTAGTGCTTGTAATCCCTGAGTGAGTGTGTGCACTACGCCCGGCCCGGCTGTACACTCGGACTGACCGGACGGCAGCCGCGGCGAGCGGGCCGGCATGAGCCGCCGGCGGGGCCGGCAAAGAGCCCCGGTCCCCCTCGATCATTCCCGGCGGCTGCCTACTGTAGTATGAGGCATGATGCCACAGGGATGGCACTGACAGATAGCCAGGGTGCACAATCGGACCCTTCGAAACAATCCAACATCCGGGCCCGCCTCATGTGGGTGCAATATGGCCTACAGGCAAGTGTCAGTCATGAGCCGGCCGGAATTGCCGACGCCTGGCTATGGCCAGATGTCAGTGCGCAAATCAATGAGCAGGGCTGTGCACAACCTGGCTCGGCAAGCAGATATACTTTTGTCTGGTGAGCTAATATGAGTTTCAACTGATGAGCATACGTGCGGGTCAGTTAAAATACAATTGTCAAAACTATAACTGCCCCCGCCTGTTGCCTTACAATACTACTCAGTGCTAGTCGGCCGTAGCCGGTAGTCGGTGGCTCGCTAATTCTAAAATTACCTATTGTGTTGTAATTCGCCATGATTTTATTTACATGCATGAGCGTCGGGTCCGGCCGGCCGACCGGCCGGCCTCACTACATGTAGCCGTGTTGTAGCTTATACTAGCAACTACTACCTTGCCGGTAGTAGCTGTTGTTGTGTAAGGCTGCAGCTGGCACAAGTACCTGCGTGTTGAAACACGTAGCGCGAGCACGTACTTTTTCAAGCAGTGACTAGAGAAGGGGGTGGCGGTCCCAGCCCCCTAGCTAGCTGCTTTTTCAGTGTGCACATCAATCAGGGATGAAAAGCCGGTACCTAATCAAAAAGTTGGTACACCGTACAACTCTCCCAACGGACAGAGGCATGCACATATATAAATGAGTGAATGGGCCAAGGAAATCAAGCCGCCTAATGCCCATATATAGATACCCACACAAGCCTATAGATCCAGCGCATGGTATTGCATGGCGCCATGCTAGAGCGACATGATTGATGTACGGCCGGCCATGTGACGTAAACCAACATGTACATCAAATCGATTGATCAGCTTCAACCCTTGCACCAGCCATGTGCAGATATTGAACACTTGCACCGATTATATAATAGAGCAGTTTGTGGCATGGCTTACATTTACTCACTAGCTCTTACGTCCCCAGATTACTACACTCTAACCTGTGCGCCCGTTCGACAAAGGGTCGGGCCGCAACACTCACATGGTGTACCTAGCTCTAGTGGCAACCACAAAGAACTGTTGGCGATTGATTACCAAACCATGCATGGGCGAGCCTGCATGTCATGCACGACAGCATAGGCCGGGGGCTGCAGCTCCTTTTTGGCCTCGTATACATAGGCCATATGAGGAAGAATGGCGAGAACGTCCCCCAGCTACTTGGCTAGTTCTGCACCAGCATCTCTGTATCAAGGAGACAACTGTATAGCTGGGCACGTCATGGTCAAGGAAATGATCTCGATCAATTGAGCACAAACCTTGTATACAACAAGCATCCATTACTTTGCATGGCCGGTGCATCTCATGCTTGGAAGCCGCGATCCCCAAGATAGAAAAACAGTCCCTGGGCTGGGCTACATAAGCGTGGTGCCCATATCAGCTCGTGTCTTATTTCAAGGCTGTGGCATATGTGTGACATCAATGTAGAGCTCATCATCGGGTTAATGTAGCCACTGGACCGCGATGTAGCTCCTGATGCAGCAAGGCTAGATCAATCCTTCAACCAACTGCAAGGTCAGGAGAAAGTCACGCAGGTGTCCCCATATTGACAAGGGAGAGTCAGCTTGGCCAGGATCATAATTGAATTAGCATATAGTGGACTAACATGGACCATGGATTCCCGCATACAAGCTATGTGTCAGCCTACCTACGGTGTTGCATGGTTGTATTGCACCCATAGTGTTGCGCCCCGGCGGCACCAATCGGTGGAGAGAGAGAGCTCTGTGGCGGTGAGAGAAGTTAGTGCGCCCTCCCTCCGCGTTGTGTATAGAGGGGTTGAAGGTCCCTTTACTCTGTACTGGCACCCGCGTGACGCACTTAGGTGTTAGTCAATTAATGGATTCCCGCCACATTCATGATAGGCGCGTTATCAAGCACTTGCTCACAGTCAGCTGGTATCGCACGTGCAAACGGTACCTATGATCAGTACGGTATGCGGAACGTTGCCTTTGTTTGTGATATGCCACCACAATGCTGGGCACCATGATGCATGCAAGTACGTGAATGCATGTAGTGTTGATCAGCATGAGATATAACACCGGGAGCATACACACCTCAGTGCGGTTGCATGGACCTCAGTGCTTATGCCCTCAGTGCCGCATTGCACATGCAGATGATCAGGGCGGTCCAAGGCGCGGGATGGGAACGGGAGCTCGCATAGGCCACCGTTGTGAGCCAGGTTTGTGCATATGAGACAGAGACGCATCCGGTGAAGCCACCAACGCTAGATACAAGCGCCATTACAGGCGCAATCACAAGCGCAATTACAAGCGCCATTACAAGCCATTACAAGTGCGATTGCAAGCGCGATTACAAGAGCATAGCATTAATGGCATGTGAGACAGCATTCTCGTGCTGCCTGTCCTAGCTAGTTCCATATGACTGGAAACAACGACTAGTTGTGACAAGTATTATATTGCGCCACGCAGCATATGTGCATATCGGCAGCAGCCTGTGCGCAATTCAGGAGCTACCCATCCCATCACCCACACGCCCAACCCACCAAGCACATCCGACCCATTTCGATCGATCAATTTGGCCATGCTAGTATATAACGGCTAAGATGTTTGATGCACTGAGAAAACTATAAAAGGCACTGAGGCCTGCCAGGCGTATATCATACTGCCAGAAACATCTCACCCGACAGCGATCCTAGGTTAATTCTATCGTTGTGGCATATAACTCTACAGCCGGCTACTGATGAAGGTACCGACCATGATGCGGTCTGTAGCATTATCTCTCACAAGAACGTACGGGCAGTGATGCCGATTGCAGCATGTTCTAGCCTGGTACGAGAACGTACCTACGATGATGCGGAACCTCATGCCCAGGATACAGTGGGTGGAGACGTTGCAGGCGAAGCGGTACACACCTGCATGACGGACCATCCATGTCATTGGTATGGCAGCATAACGCCCGCAAGGCCCCCGACCAGCCACGGTTTAGAAGTGTGCACGAGCATGACAAACACTGCTCAGCTGTGGGCATGGCTAACGTGCGTTCGATGTCCTGCCAGCTATACAGCGTCAATATGGCTATGCTGGTCGGAACAACAGTTGGGAGTCTCGGTTCAGCGTAGAGCCTACATCCACGTGCAAACTCTCGACACTTGCATAGAGACTACATCCACTTGCAAACTCTCGACACTTGCGCACACTTGTAATCCCATACCAAGGGTGGGGAACCAGTGAGGCCCCACTGCGAGGTGGTGACGTGTGGCAACACGATAAGCGGCCTAGCCTGGTTGGTACCTACCAGGGTAGGCAAGCAAGGCTATGCCGGCATGGCCCATGCGCCCGCATGACTACACCGGAGCCCAAACGTAGCAGAACCAGTGGTAGGCGTGTGACTATCCTTGGCAAGGAGAACGTGCCTTGCCAGAAGCGAAGAAGGGGAACGTACCTTGCCAGAAGCGAAGAAGGGGAACGTGCCTTGCCAGAAGCGAAGAAGGGGAAAGTGCCTTGAAGCGAAGAAGGGGAAACGTGCCTTGCCAGAAGCGAAGAAGGGGAACGTGCCTTGCCAGAAGCGAAGAAGGGGAACGTGCCTTGCCAGAAGCGAAGAAGGGGAACGTGCCTTGCCAGAAGCGAAGAAGGGGAACGTGCCTTGCCTGAAGCGAAGAAGGGGAAAGTGCCTTGAAGCGAAGAAGGGGAGCGTGCCTTGCCAGAAGCGAAGAAGGGGAAAGTGCCTTGAAGCGAAGAAGGGGAACGTGCCTTGCCAGAAGCGAAGAAGGGAAACGTGCCTTGAAGCGAAGAAGGGAAACGTGCCTTGCCAGACGCGAAGAAGGGGAAAGTGCCTTGCCAGAAGCGAAGAAGGGGAAACGTGCCTTGCCAGACGCGAAGAAGGGGAAAGTGCCTTGCCAGAAGCGAAGAAGGGGAACGTGCCTTGCCAGACGCGAAGAAGGGGAAAGTGCCTTGCCAGAAGCGAAGAAGGGGAAACGTGCCTTGCCAGAAGCGAAGAATGGGAAAGTGCCTTGCCAGAAGCGAAGAAGGGGAACGTGCCTTGCCAGAAGCGAAGAAGGGGAACGTGCCTTGCCAGAAGCGAAGAAGGGGAACGTGCCTAGCCAGAAGCGAAGAAGGGGAACGTGCCTTGCCAGAAGCGAAGAAGGGAAACGTGCCTTGAAGCGAAGAAGGGGAACGTGCCTTGCCAGAAGCGAAGAAGGGGAAAGTGCCTTGCCAGAAGCGAAGAAGGGGAACGTGCCTTGCCAGAAGCGAAGAAGGGGAACGTGCCTTGCCAGAAGCGAAGAAGGGAAACGTGCCTTGCCAGAAGCGAAGAAGGGAAACGTGCCTTGAAGCGAAGAAGGGGAACGTGCCTTGAAGCGAAGAAGGGGAACGTGCCTTGCCAGAAGCGAAGAAGGGGAACGTGCCTTGCCAGAAGCGAAGAAGGGGAACGTGCCTTGCCAGAAGCGAAGAAGGGGAAAGTGCCTTGCCAGAAGCGAAGAAGGGGAACGTGCCTTGCCAGAAGCGAAGAAGGGGAAACGTGCCTTGCCAGAAGCGAAGAAGGGGAACGTGCCTTGCCAGAAGCGAAGAAGGGGAACGTGCCTTGCCAGAAGCGAAGAAGGGGAACGTGCCTTGCCAGAAGCGAAGAAGGGGAACGTGCCTTGCCAGAAGCGAAGAAGGGGAACGTGCCTTGAAGCGAAGAAGGGGAACGTGCCTTGCCAGAAGCGAAGAAGGGGAAACGTGCCTTGCCAGACGCGAAGAAGGGGAAAGGTGCCTTGCCAGAAGCGAAGAAGGGAAACGTGCCTTGAAGCGAAGAAGGGAAACGTGCCTTGCCAGAAGCGAAGAAGGGGGAACGTGCCTTGCCAGAAGCAAAGAAGGGGAACGTGCCTTGCCAGAAGCAAAGAAGGGGAACGTGCCTTGCCAGAAGCGAAGAAGGGGAACGTGCCTGGCCAGAAGCGAAGAAGGGGAACGTGCCTTGCCAGACGCGAAGAAGGGGAACGTGCCTTGCCAGAAGCGAAGAAGGGGAAACGTGCCTTGCCAGAAGCGAAGAAGGGGAACGTGCCTTGCCAGAAGCGAAGAAGGGAAACGTGCCTTGCCAGAAGCGAAGAAGGGGAACGTGCCTTGCCAGAAGCGAAGAAGGGGAACGTGCCTTGAAGCGAAGAAGGGGAAACGTGCCTTGCCAGAAGCGAAGAAGGGGAACGTGCCTTGCCAGACGCGAAGAAGGGGAACGTGCCTTGCCAGAAGCGAAGAAGGGGAAAGTGCCTTGCCAGAAGTGAAGAAGGGGAACGTGCCTTGCCAGAAGCGAAGAAGGGAAACGTGCCTTGCCAGACGCGAAGAAGGGGAACGTGCCTTGCCAGAAGCGAAGAAGGGGAAAGTGCCTTGCCAGACGCGAAGAAGGGGGAACGTGCCTTGCCAGAAGCGAAGAAGGGGAAAGTGCCTTGAAGCGAAGAAGGGAAACGTGCCTTGCCAGAAGCGAAGAAGGGGGAACGTGCCTTGCCAGAAGTGAAGAAGGGGAAAGTGCCTTGCCAGAAGTGAAGAAGGGAAACGTGCCTTGCCAGAAGCGAAGAAGGGGAACGTGCCTTGCCAGAAGCGAAGAAGGGGAAAGTGCCTTGCCAGAAGCGAAGAAGGGGAAAGTGCCTTGAAGCGAAGAAGGGGGAACGTGCCTTGCCAGAAGCGAAGAAGGGGAAAGTGCCTTGAAGCGAAGAAGGGAAACGTGCCTTGCCAGAAGTGAAGAAGGGGAACGTGCCTTGCCAGACGCGAAGAAGGGGGAACGTGCCTTGCCAGAAGCGAAGAAGGGGAAACGTGCCTTGCCAGACGCGAAGAAGGGGAACGTGCCTTGCCAGAAGCGAAGAAGGGGAACGTGCCTTGCCAGAAGCGAAGAAGGGGAACGTGCCTTGCCAGAAGCGAAGAAGGGGAAAGTGCCTTGAAGCGAAGAAGGGGAAACGTGCCTTGCCAGAAGTGAAGAAGGGGAACGTGCCTTGCCAGAAGCGAAGAAGGGGAACGTGCCTTGCCAGACGCGAAGAAGGGGAACGTGCCTTGCCAGAAGCGAAGAAGGGGAACGTGCCTTGCCAGAAGCGAAGAAGGGAAACGTGCCTTGCCAGAAGTGAAGAAGGGGAACATGCCTTGCCAGAAGCGAAGAAGGGAAACGTGCCTTGCCAGAAGCGAAGAAGGGGAACGTGCCTTGCCAGAAGTGAAGAAGGGAAACGTGCCTTGCCAGAAGCGAAGAAGGGGAAAGTGCCTTGAAGCGAAGAAGGGAAACGTGCCTTGCCAGAAGCGAAGAAGGGGAAACGTGCCTTGCCAGACGCGAAGAAGGGGAACGTGCCTTGCCAGAAGCGAAGAAGGGGAACGTGCCTTGCCAGAAGCGAAGAAGGGGAACGTGCCTTGCCAGAAGCGAAGAAGGGGAACGTGCCTTGCCAGAAGCAAAGAAGGGGAACGTGCCTTGCCAGAAGCGAAGAAGGGGAACGTGCCTTGCCAGAAGCGAAGAAGGGGAACGTGCCTTGCCAGAAGCGAAGAAGGGGAACGTGCCTTGCCAGAAGCGAAGAAGGGGAAAGTGCCTTGAAGCGAAGAAGGGGAACGTGCCTTGAAGCGAAGAAGGGGAAACGTGCCTTGCCAGAAGCGAAGAAGGGGGAACGTGCCTTGCCAGAAGCGAAGAAGGGGAAACGTGCCTTGCCAGACGCGAAGAAGGGGAACGTGCCTTGCCAGACGCGAAGAAGGGGAAAGTGCCTTGCCAGAAGCGAAGAAGGGGAAAGTGCCTTGCCAGAAGTGAAGAAGGGGAGCGTGCCTTGCCAGAAGCGAAGAAGGGGAACGTGCCTTGCCAGACGCGAAGAAGGGGAAAGTGCCTTGCCAGACGCGAAGAAGGGGAACGTGCCTTGCCAGAAGCGAAGAAGGGGAACGTGCCTTGAAGCGAAGAAGGGGAACGTGCCTTGCCAGAAGGGAAGAAGGGGAACGTGCCTTGCCAGACGCGAAGAAGGGGAACGTGCCTTGCCAGAAGCGAAGAAGGGGAACGTGCCTTGCCAGAAGCGAAGAAGGGGAAAGTGCCTTGAAGCGAAGAAGGGGAAACGTGCCTTGCCAGACGCGAAGAAGGGAAACGTGCCTTGCCAGACGCGAAGAAGGGGAACGTGCCTTGCCAGAAGCGAAGAAGGGAAACGTGCCTTGCCAGACGCGAAGAAGGGGAACGTGCCTTGCCAGAAGCGAAGAAGGGGAAAGTGCCTTGAAGCGAAGAAGGGGAAACGTGCCTTGCCAGAAGCGAAAAAGGGAAACGTGCCTTGCCAGACGCAAAGAAGGGGAACGTGCCTTGCCAGAAGCGAAGAAGGGGAACGTGCCTTGCCAGAAGCGAAGAAGGGGAAAGTGCCTTGAAGCGAAGAAGGGAAACGTGCCTTGCCAGAAGCGAAGAAGGGGAACGTGCCTTGTTGACGACAGCACGATGGTTGCGATGACAGTCACCTTCCCCGCGCTGATGCTGGGATCGTGTTCAACTAGGGCCATCACCAAAGTCAGACATGTAGGTTGTGTGAAGAAACATGCACCAATTACCGAATGCCACCACCACCACTTTATCTGGTATGCCATCTCCTGCGTATGTGGCATGCATCCCATTTCAAACGCCTGTGCCTGCTCACTTCAACGGATATCAGATTGGCAGCACTAGAAATTGAAAGAAAGTGGTACCACAAAAAGTGTGCCCATCATACTCACCCTGTACCATCACAGTAGAAATAATCTGATCATCGTCTCCTCAAGCCTAATGCACTAGAGCTGGGCACTTTATACCACTGGCCTGCGCGCTAGCCCCCGCTTGGGCGCTAGATCTGGGCCATCCACTTACCCCCGGTCAACCCACTTTCAACCCCATGTTCAAACTTTCAGAGCCGTCACCGTCAAAATATTCAGGTCTTTCTGTGCGTGTCTGGGTTAGAATTGACATACGAGCCACTCTGGAGAACCCCCGACGACATGCACACACAGACGGTTGTAAGTGGCAAGGGGCCGATGGCGTGGATCCCGAGTCCGTACCCGAAACCGGCACCCTTTCCCTGAAGTACCAAAAACTGGAGCAGCATTACTACACTTGCAAACCCAGTCGAGCTCACCTATCACTCCCCCTTGCCCCCTGCCCCCCACCCCTCGCACCCCCGCCCAAACTGGATGCCCTTCTGCCCCCAAGAAACAGCCGCCTATCCACCATCCCACCGCCGCCCTGCAGTGCCGACAACCCAACCACCCCCCTGTTCGCAAATAGAACCCTTTTCGATGGCCGACGCCCAACCATTGCAACCGCTGCCCACCCCATCTCCATTCTTGAAGGCGCCCGCTCCCGGTGTTTGCGAGGGTTTCACTTAGATAGGCTTCTTGGTATGCGCCCTGGGATAGGCTTCTCTGGAAAGAAGCCTTCTGACAAATGCCCCCCTATAACTTTTCATGCCCCCCGGCCCTTATACTCCTCCCGATATACTACCCTAGACGTGTCCGCACATTGGCATGTATTCTCTTGCCCGTCTGCAGCCACCGAATGAGAAGAAAAACAAAAAGAAGCCTATCCATTAAGATGCCTCCACTAAGAATCTCTGCCCATTACCTCCCAGTCTTAAGACGCCCTGTCCGCCCTTTGCCAGCCCCCCCCGGTGGATATTGGGCTTGTATCCCCCCCAAGACACCTTCAACCCCCCCAAAACCCTGCCCACCCATGGAAGGTCAGGATAAGACTTGTATCACCCGCCATACAGACCCTCCAGGCTCCAGCCTCTCCGTGCCTTCCCACCAATCCACACACACGCACAGAACCCACACCACCACTGACCGCCCCTAAAGGCCCACGCCCGCCCATGCATGACCCACACAACAGCAACTGTACTTGCCTCTTGACACGCCCGCGAGCTACTCCACTAACTTGCGCTGAGAGAGAAGGGGGTAGCACGTGTGAAGCATAGCGCTGACCTGAGGTGTCAACAAGCCCCTGAGTAATGTCAGCAATGGATACACCCGCCCATGGCAGCGCCAATATGTCTCGGCCAGAGCGCCAGTGCCACAGCCGTGCACTCTAAACTCGTAATGCTGGCGTGCACGAGTTTGCGTATGATGGACTGCCCGCCTAGTTGTGAGTGTGGAGGGGGGGGGGGACCACAACTCCCTTTGTCCACGCAGCCACCAGCTTCACACTACTGCTAACTCGACACTAATGCTAGCTGCTAGCTGCTCAAGCACTTGGCGGCCCTATCACCTGATACCAGATCGGCATATCCATCAGCACGCGTGAAGCGTGGAGGTCTCCATGGAGCTGATGCACATCGGAGGCAAACATGCTAGACACTGCAGGAGGGCATTGTTGGTATGGCCCATGGGATGGTGGGGTCAAGGCAGGGCTAAGTAGCTGCACAAGCCTCTCTCTTGCACTTACTCTGCACCATGGTTTCTCGTCAGGACACGTCCATGCGCAAGACCGCAGCTGCGTCCAACGCGGCGGGTTGTGTCTACACAGGGACGCGCCCTTCCCCTAACTTGAGGCCAAGCCCACTCCTTCTACCTTTTTTGATGTGATAGTACTAGTCAATAGTACTACTCAATAGTACTACTTACTATTGAATCACTGAAACAGAACCAAGAGACTTAGGCATTGGGCATCATCGTGATTAAGGCGCTTCTGCTGGGTACTTGAGCCCCCTAATACAAGAGCAGTGACCAACTAGGGAGCTATCCCTTGGGCATGAATACAAATGAACCTCACCTGGGTGGCTGAGTCCAAAGGACACCTCCAGGGAGGTGATGTTGGAGGGGGCGATGAGCTGGAAAACGCCCGGAGCGGAGAAGTCGCAGTTGTCCAGCGACGCATCATCGGCGAACACCCAGAGACTGTGGGTCAGGTTGCTTGAGCCAGCTCCCTGCTGGGGGACTGCTGACAACAGTGGCAGGGCCCGGTGACCCACGGGGCAAAGCAACCAAGTGCAACATGGAGGGCTGTCCTTCAGCAATTGCAGCACGAGGCGTCACTTGCAGTGTTGCAGCAAAAAAGGATGCGGTCGCCCTAGCTATTCTTTTCTCGATCGTGCATTCCCATGGACCGAGCACGTGCATGGCCGTGGGCCAAACCTTCCCATCAACATCAACATGGTGCCAAACACAAAGGAGGGACTTGGGAGGTTCTCGAAAAACCGTCATGCACCCGTGCATAAACAATTTGGATTTCAGGGTGAGCTTGCAGTTGCCAAATGCAGCTGCCTCGTCAATGATCCTAAATGCACAAAGACAAATCCAATATAGTAGTATAAAAAAAAAGCACCTAAACCCACAGCTGGAAAAGCTAGATTCACGAATCGAGTGAGTCACATGCCTGGATGCCGTCAGTCCACACAACCGCAATGTTTCCTTTCATAGCCCACGGCCCTCACATTACCCCAAGTACAGCTCCTCCCATCAGCAGATCAAGATGCTTCAGTGATACAGCTCAAGTAAGCCTAGGCCTACTTGAGCTGTACCACACTACTAACCACGCAACAAGCGTAACACATTATGGGTACAATAAACGTGGGTATGCCTGAGTCAATCATCGTGCTGCCTCCAGAACTCTTGTCTCTCTCTCTCCGTCTCTCTCTCTCTCTCTCTCTCTCTCTCTCTCTCTCTCTCTCTCTCTCTCTCTCTCTCTCTCTCTCTCTCTCTCTCTCTCTCTCTCCGTCTCTCTCTCTCCCTCTGGCCCTCTCTCAGTCTCTCTCTCTCTCTCTCTCTCTCTCTCTCTCTCTCTCTCTCTCTCTCTCTCTCTCTCTCACACACACACACACACACACACACACAGACACACACAGACACACACAGACACACACACACACACACTCTCTCTCTCTCTCTGGAAAAGCACATCCTATACCTGCTTGGCCGGTTTCAAACGCCTCAGGGTCTTCCAGGGACTCGCGTGCATCCAGGCCTGCCAACGTTTATTAGTAAAAGACAAAGCACGAAGCCACGAGATCAAGCAACATAAAGTAGGGAACGTAGTTGCACTCCGTTAGTTTGGGGCCTGAGACTCGGCATGGTTGCAAGGATGGAAAAACATGTGATGCCACACAGGTCAAGGAATTCAAGCCCAGGGTCCGGCAGGTCGTCACCGGGGGATGCCTACAACTGCCCCAATTGCTACAGATGCCACCCCCACTAAAAGAAACAGGGCACCAACCAGCCAAGGCTTTGGACTGAGGGCCCTGTCTCAAATGGTGAGCCCAGCGCTGGGCAACAAAGAAGGCGACTTGCTGCGACCCATCACTGAAAGCCGGGCCATGCAGGATCACTTACTGCAGGCCTGCGGCAGATCAGCGGCAAGATTGCCTGGCAGTAGGTTTCTTCATGGTCGTCAGAAAGCAAGAAACGTGAAAATGCTAGCTGCCCGAATCTGAGATTCCGCGGAACACAGAAAGTAAGAAAGCCTAGAAGCTACCAGCAAGGAATCGAACATAGGACCTTTGGCATGATTTCGCGGCTGTGTGAGTCTCCTGATCCGAAGGCATCTCACTTCACGTTTCGAAACAGCCCAACTGCGAAAAACCTCTTTACCGGAGAGGGGTGCCAATATATCCGATATCGCTGAATCTATAGAAATGACTCACTACTAGACCTAAGTGCGCAGGAGTTCTACGCACGGACCTACGCGATATTCTATTATCGCCGACGAAGGCAGGTTGACACGGCTGGTTTCTTCATTTTTCTTTCAGTAGGTAATCCGCTTATCCGTGATATTTTATCCAAATAACCGCAGCTGCCAGATGTCTTTCTCTGTGTGTGTGTCTCTCCCCCCCCCCCCCCCCCCCCTCTCTCTCTCTCTCTCTCTCTCTCTCTCTCTCTCTCTCTCTCTCTCTCTCTCTCTCTCTCTCTCTCTCTCTCACACACACACACACACACACACAAAAAAAAAAAAAAAAAAAAAAAAAAACACCCACCCACGCGCACTCGTACATGCCCAGGGCGCACTCAGGGCCACAGCTCCGCACGTGGCTCACGCCCCTGATGCCTGTGTGTGGCTCACATCAGTCCCATGGCACCCTCCATCCCAACGCGATGGCTGGCAGAAGCTACCACACCCAGCACGCACTACCCAGTATGCTAGTTTGCTGTCCAGGCTCTGAGATGCCGGTAGAGTAACATGTACACACCCAGCACGCACTACCCAGTATGCTAGTTTGCTGTCCAGGCTCTGAGATGATGGTAGAGTAACATGTACACACCCAGCACGCACTACCCAGTATGCTAGTTTGCTGTCCAGGCTCTGAGATGCTGGTAGAGTAACATGTACACACCCAGCACGCACTACCCAGTATGCTAGTTTGCTGTCCAGGCTCTGAGATGCTGGTAGAGTAACACGTACACACCCAGCACGCACTACCCAGTATGCTAGTTTGCTGTCCAGGCTCTGAGATGCCGGTAGAGTAACACGTACACACCCAGCACGCACTACCCAGTATGCTAGTTTGCTGTCCAGGCTCTGAGATGCCGGTAGAGTAACATGTACACACCCAGCACGCACTACCCAGTATGCTAGTTTGCTGTCCAGGCTCTGAGATGCCGGTAGAGTAACACGTACACACCCAGCACGCACTACCCAGTATGCTAGTTTGCTGTCCAGGCTCTGAGATGCCGGTAGAGTAACACGTACACACCCAGCACGCACTACCCAGTATGCTAGTTTGCTGTCCAGGCTCTGAGATGCCGGTAGAGTAACATGTACACACCCAGCACGCACTACCCAGTATGCTAGTTTGCTGTCCAGGCTCTGAGATGCTGGTAGAGTAACATGTACACACCCAGCACGCACTACCCAGTATGCTAGTTTGCTGTCCAGGCTCTGAGATGCTGGTAGAGTAACACGTACACACCCAGCACGCACTACCCAGTATGCTAGTTTGCTGTCCAGGCTCTGAGATGCCGGTAGAGTAACACGTACACACCCAGCACGCACTACCCAGTATGCTAGTTTGCTGTCCAGGCTCTGAGATGCCGGTAGAGTAACATGTACACACCCAGCACGCACTACCCAGTATGCTAGTTTGCTGTCCAGGCTCTGAGATGCCGGTAGAGTAACACGTACACACCCAGCACGCACTACCCAGTATGCTAGTTTGCTGCCCAGGCTCTGAGATGCTGGTAGAGTAACATGTACACACCCAGCACGCACTACCCAGTATGCTAGTTTGCTGTCCAGGCTCTGAGATGCCGGTAGAGTAACACGTACACACCCAGCACGCACTACCCAGTATGCTAGTTTGCTGTCCAGGCTCTGAGATGCCGGTAGAGTAACACGTACACACCGAGCACGCACTACCCAGTATGCTAGTTTGCTGTCCAGGCTCTGAGATGCCGGTAGAGTAACACGTACACACCCAGCACGCACTACCCAGTATGCTAGTTCGCTGTCCAGGCTCTGAGATGATGGTAGAGTAACATGTACACACCCAGCACGCACTACCCAGTATGCTAGTTCGCTGTCCAGGCTCTGAGATGCCGGTAGAGTAACATGTACACACCCAGCACGCACTACCCAGTATGCTAGTTTGCTGTCCAGGCTCTGAGATGCCGGTAGAGTAACACGTACACACCCAGCACGCACTACCCAGTATGCTAGTTTGCTGTCCAGGCTCTGAGATGCCGGTAGAGTAACACGTACACACCCAGCACGCACTACCCAGTATGCTAGTTTGCTGTCCAGGCTCTGAGATGCTGGTAGAGTAACACGTACACACCCAGCACGCACTACCCAGTATGCTAGTTTGCTGTCCAGGCTCTGAGATGCCGGTAGAGTAACACGTACACACCCAGCACGCACTACCCAGTATGCTAGTTTGCTGTCCAGGCTCTGAGATGCCGGTAGAGTAACACGTACACACCCAGCACGCACTACCCAGTATGCTAGTTTGCTGTCCAGGCTCTGAGATGCCGGTAGAGTAACATGTACACACCCAGCACGCACTACCCAGTATGCTAGTTTGCTGTCCAGGCTCTGAGATGCCGGTATAGTAACACGTACACACCCAGCACGCACTACCCAGTATGCTAGTTTGCTGTCCAGGCTCTGAGATGCTGGTAGAGTAACACGTACACACCCAGCACGCACTACCCAGTATGCTAGTTTGCTGTCCAGGCTCTGAGATGCCGGTAGAGTAACACGTACACACCCAGCACGCACTACCCAGTATGCTAGTTTGCTGTCCAGGCTCTGAGATGCCGGTAGAGTAACACGTACACACCCAGCACGCACTACCCAGTATGCTAGTTTGCTGTCCAGGCTCTGAGATGCCGGTAGAGTAACACGTACACACCCAGCACGCACTACCCAGTATGCTAGTTTGCTGTCCAGGCTCTGAGATGCTGGTAGAGTAACACGTACACACCCAGCACGCACTACCCAGTATGCTAGTTTGCTGTCCAGGCTCTGAGATGATGGTAGAGTAACACGTACTGTCCGCTGCCTGCAGCCGCTGAGGGTGACACCCGCCCTAAGAGTCCAGCAGCATGTGCACTTGGCCCACGCTGCTGTAACCAATGCGCTATTACCACATGGAGGGCTACGAGCAAAAGAGGCTATGCGCTATCATTAGCCCAAAGAGGGCTCGCCAGGCATACGCTGGGCGCGTGTGGGCACAGAAAGCGCGTGTGGCCAAGCAGCTACAGGGGGAGGCATGCGGCCAAACAGGGGGAGGCATGCGGCACGGCACGTCATGGCATGGACTCTGTTACAAGACAAACAGGCACCCAACAAGATTCTCAAACCTGACAACCAAACGGTTCTTGCCCAAAGTCCTCGCCTTTGCAGAGTAGTAAATGCTCTGCACCAATGCTTCTGAATCAACGACGCCGATACAAGTTACTACAGTGCTACCAAGTTACTATGCTACATGGCCACTTTGCTAATACATTACTACAATGATACTACATATGCTTACTTGTACCTTGGAACAATTCTTTGCAGCAAAAGGCACCTACCCTGGGCGGCGCCTGCAGGGGCGGGGGCGGGGGCAGGCGCGGGCCCAGCGGGACCCATGGGGACAAGGGGGACTGAGGCGGGGCCCCACTGGAAGACTGAGGCGGCGGCAGGCGCGCACATGAGGACGCATGCAGCACAGAAAACAAAAATAACAAGCCAAATTCAGTTGGCACGAAAACTATTTGGGTTGAGTTTTGTTTTAGTAAGGCATTGACATCGCGCCATTCCCTACAAGGTAGAGCACGGTAGGACAGGGAGTCTTCAGGCAGGTTACAGCTGAGTCAGTAGGTCCGAGGGGAGGGATTGCAGAAACATCTGGTGGGTGATGCGGTTTTTTAAAAATGATCGTGTCGCTAATAATAGCATGGCTCCGCCGTGACATGCGGGGCCATGCAAGTGCGTCAGGTGCGCATGCCGTGAACTCGGCCATGCATAGCTCAGCCAGCGCTGTGGCACATATGAGGCTTGGACCGCCGTGCATCTGCAGGGATTGTGTGAACGGATCAACGGATCACCACAGGAGCACAGTAGCAGGAACTGGCTGCCCCATGAGCAGTATCGGGACAGGGACATCTGCTGGCATCTGCACGTGAACGGTCCGTCCTGAGTGTGCCGGCAATGCGCACACCCGCCTGGTACACACATGCGTGCCAACTCATTCCCCGACTGGCAGCACCTGCATCGTCGCACATACTCTTGGCTGTCGGTAAGTCCAACTTTCGATGGGAAAGGGATATAGTGACCATGTGGCATATACCGCGGACATGGCGTTGAATGAGAGGCTTCTCTGCATTCATGTATGTGATATAGTGACCTTGCAGGACATGCGCACGCGTCTGCCAAGCTTTTCTCGGCATAGATGACCGTCCAGAGGCTCTGGCGGAGGACCGATTACCTGAGTCGAAGAATGGACCTTGATGCATTTTAATGGGAGCAGTGAGATCGGCCACTCAAGTATCCTTATTCGTGGGCTTCACCCAGCATGGCGCTTGTTTCTTGCGGCTCCTTATTGAAAGGAGCCCATTGTGCACGCCCAACAAAGCAGCGTAGGACAAAGAGTGCCCAAGCATGCGCATTAACTGCATGCGGACCCAATCAGGACTACATCCAGCTCTCCTGCCCCGCTCTCCTGCACGATTACGATTACCAAGTGTTTTCAGAAAGACAGACCAAGCCAGCAGGGGAGCTCACTCAGTGAGTCGCCCACTCGAGGGTGCACGCTGTCGGCCCAGTCTTGGAAGAAAGAGGGGACATCGGGAAGCGCCCAAGAATCCGAGATGCCCCCCACCAGCCACGTCTGGTTGGTGGGTTGACCTGCAATGATGGGGTGAGCAGTGCGGCAGTGGCAGGATTTGGGCGAGGAGGCAGGAAGAGGGGGGCGCTGTTTGATAGATCGGCCACCGATATCGGCAGGAGGACATCAGCAGGATGGAAGAACCAGCACGTGTCACCTGGGCGCCCTTCAGGCAAAACCCGTGGGAGCAATAACCGCCCCAAGGGTTAATTCTCCCAACACAAGACGCAGCCTTAATGGTTCAGTGCTCCATGCTTGGCGAAACCATCCTCGACGGGGGAAGGCATCTTCAGGGGAGCCAGCGCACCGGGATTCACTGCAAGTTGAGATTACAACCCCAACTGAGTCGTCCTCTCAGGGACGGCGAAGCGCTGTGGAATACGCATACAATGCAGCTCTCTGTCGCGGTAGCTGATTCCTGTCAGTAATTGATGTTCGGTGTATGGCATCCCTTATTGGTGAGGAATGCCAAGACGATTGCCGTTGGAACGTTGCCGCTAAACCGCCGCAAACAGTGTAGACCATAACAGTCTTCTCATAAGCTTGGATTGTTACATCTTAGCCGCTTTCCAGACAACCAATCCCAGGCATAGCTGCGAAGTGCTATCTTGGCTGCACCGTCGTGACGGGCGTCAGTGCAGTGGCGCGCAATTTGCGACGCAAAAGGGGCATTGATCAAAGCTTCCTGCCTCACTGATAGCATCATATAATGCGTTGCGCATGGCCAAGGTTGGACCCTCCCGCGTCCAGGGAGGAAGGGGGAGAGGGGCCCGCGTCCAGAACACATACTACGAGAGGGAAGTACGAGGGAAGGGTAATACGAGAGGGAAGGAGCCTTACCAGCGCAGTCATCTCCCAGCAACAGCAGAATCAACGCAACCAGCGTGGTAAAAGTAGCCAAGAAGCCTCGCAACCGCGCCATGCTTCACAGAGACCGAGGAGGCTGCCGAGGACGACCCTGGTCATCAGAACGCAGGCAGCACCGCGATGAACAATGGCAATACACATTCCGAAAAGTAAGAGAGATCTAGAGCTAGAGGGGCCTAGTGGACCAGCATTAAACTATGAATTTTTATGGACAAGCCAAGGACCGTAATCTTATCCCCCTTCCCCTGCCCTCCCTCCGCAGGATTAAGGCTGATAAAGTTTTAGGCTGCCATGCTTACAACTGCACGCGGTACGAAGCCGTGGTAGTTAATGAAACCAGGGCCGGGCCGAAACTGCCCATGTCGTAAACAAGCTAGCGCAGCGAAATCGGCGGATGCTGAAGCTTGGAAGCGCCCGGTTGGCTGTGCATCAGCCTGACGCGGGCCTGTGCATCTGGCATTCTGCCATGCCATTTTCAATTTGGCGTCTTGTCCTACGCTGCTCAACGCTGGCAACGTCGTCTTGATCGGGTACTCTGCTGGTCGCCGTAGCTCAGTAAGTCCGTTGCCGGTTGCCACGTCTGGTAAACATACAATCATGTTATTCCATTCCTAGGCTTTATAGCAGCATGTATAGCCGCTTGCCCAGCCACGCTCGCGCTCGCTGGGTCTAACCCATCGCCTGCAGGTCTTACTGCTGTAGGTCTCTAGGAACATGTTCGCAGTTGCAATCCATTTAGCTCCATTGAGGCAGGGGCACAGCCACAGGGCGCCAACTGTCAACAACGCAATGGGCAGTGGGCAGGCTTTCTTTCCTAGATATACACTTGGCAGCATAACAGAATACCGTGTGCACGTGGCATAAGCTTGGTGTCTTGGCGTGCACGCTGGTGACGCGCGGCATGCAGGCACGTGTCAGCGTTTGCAATAATGATGGCCGCGCCCATGAGTACCGTAATGGGAAATGTCCAATATACCGGGCCGCACTATCGATCGCCGACCACGGGTTACCCACGGGCCTATACTTTTATTGACCTTCAATGTCTGTGGAAACTTCCATGCGCCAGATGCACAGGCTTTGTCAGAAAGATGCATCCTCATCATGGCCATTGACGCTGCCTAAAAGTATTTGTCGGGGAGTGCGTGTGGGATGGAAAACGCGTGGAATAATATCCGGGCATTTCCGACCCGTGGAACGACATAACTTCCCAGTTGGACCCGCCGTTACGTGAATTTTTTTATGTACGTGACTGAACCGTATCATGAAAATAATGAAATGGTGCTCATGATGCCGTCAATGACTGCGGTAATGGTATGCGCGATGTCCTTGGCTTGTTTGCCATGCATCATATGCCGTTACATGGCTTACTGAATATGATTTTCGCTGCCACTCTTTTGTTTGTGCGGTTCCAATCTTCAGGCACACTCACGGCGGCGCTGTGAGAGTTTAAAATGGCGCTATCATGGAGAGGCATGGCGATTCTCTTCGTCTCAATGTCCGCAGTCATGCTTCTTTCAGGAGGCGGATGCGCAGGTATGAGACGTCGATCATGGTCACCACAGCAAACGTCACGGGATTCTAATCTCCAGTAGGAAATACCAATACCTTTCGGATTATGTTAATTAGATTGAACCTGCTCCACGAAAATCCCCTCGTGCTTGCTGGCTGTTCTGAGTCTGACGTCCGTAGACCTGCCGTCCTAACTAAGCTGGAACCGCTGGTCGGATCATGGGATCGTGGGATGCACGCGTCAGGGATGACGTGTTGCTTGTTTTGCTGCACTGAAACCGTATCCACCGGCATTGCAAGAAGGGCGGCGTTGCGCTGACAGTGGGCGTTCCCTTCCTCCTAGGCCAGCCGTACTTGTATGGTAGTGAGCTAGACGTCAAGTTCTAGCTCTGTATCTCCACTTAACATGCATGATAGATGATAGATGCTTGTGTACTACCACATGTGGCAAGCATTGGGATTGCTTGGGACAGGCTCACCGCTGTTGACAGTGCTAGGAAGGAAACCACTGGACTGCAACAGTTGCGCGTATCCTACAAGGGTGGCTGGCACGTGACACGTATGCCAGCAGTGGTAATCATGCAAGTGGAGCATAACTACCCAAACAAGTGCGAGTTGCTGCTTGCACGCCCGGTCTGCTATTAGCTCGAGCTTTTTCTGTACATAATTTGTTTTTGGTAAACCAGGAGTGGGAAGGCCAACCCATTGGGAAGCCTGGCATGCTGTGTTGCTGGCACGTGCTGGCATGTTGTGATCCTGGCACTTGATATCAACTGCTTACTAGATGTTGGGAAGGTGCTCGGCAGAAGGAGAGAGCTTGAGGGACCTTGTCTGGAAAGGGCTGCTTACGAGCTGGGGGGCTGCTAGGATCTGACCATGTGCTGCTCCTTATTTCCTTTTTCAATTGCTTACCTAGCATCAATAAACTGTTCCTTTTGTACATCATTCTGCCCGCCGTGCCCTCTGCCCTCTGCCCTCTGCCCTCTGCCCTCTGCCCTCTGCCCTCTGCCCTCTGCCCTCTGCCCTCTGCCCTCTGCCCTCTGCCCTCTGCCCTCTGCCCTCTGCCCTCTGCCCTCTGCCCTCTGCCCTCTGCCCTCTGCCCTCTGCCCTCTGCCCTCTGCCCTCTGCCCTCTGCCCTCTGCCCTCTGCCGTCTGCCCTCTGCCCTCTGCCCTCTGCCCTCTGCCCTCTGCCCTCTGCCCTCTGCCCTCTGCCCTCTGCCCTCTGCCCTCTGCCCTCTGCCCTCTGCCCTCTGCCCTCTGCCCTCTGCCCTCTGCCCTCTGCCCTCTGCCCTCTGCCCTCTGCCCTCTGCCCTCTGCCCTCTGCCCTCTGCCCTCTGCCCTCTGCCCTCTGCCCTCTGCCCGCCGTGCCCTCTGCCCTCTGCCCTCTGCCCTCTGCCCTCGGCCCTCGGCCCTCGGCCCTCGGCCCTCTGCCCTCGGCCCTCGGCCCTCGGCCCTCGGCCCTCGGCCCTCGGCCCTCGGCCCTCCGCCCTCGGCCCTCGGCCCTCGGCCCTCCGCCCTCGGCCCTCGGCCCTCCGCCCTCCGCCCTCGGCCCTCCGCCCTCCGCCCTCGGCCCTCGGCCCTCCGCCCTCGGCCCGCGGCCCGCGGCCCTCGGCCCGCGGCCCGCGGCCCGCCGCCCTTGGCCCTCGGCCCTCGGCCCTCTGCCCTCTGCTCTGCTCAGTTTGAATGCTCGCGCTTGACATTGCCCGTGATGATGCTATTGCTGCGGATCCTCTGTGGTATTGCTGGCGTACGCAGGCCAAACCGTCTGGATCGTCGGTGGCATCCCCAACTCTTGGACGTGGCCTGATGTCCCGACGTTTTTTCAAGACTGGGCGGATAGCGTGCACCCCAAAGTGGGCGACGAGCTGGGTGGGTGGCACATTGCCGTCAGAAAGCAACAAACGAAAAAACGCTAGCTGCCCAAATCTGAGATTCCGCGGAACACAGAAAGTAAGAAAGCCTAGAAGCTACCAGCAAGGAATCGAACATAGGACCTTTGGCATGATTTCGCGGCTATGCGAGTCTGCTGATCCGAAGGCATCTCACTTAACGTTTCGAAACAGCCCAACTGCAAAAAACCTCTTTACCGGAGAGGGGTGCCAATATGTCCGATATTGCTTAATCTATAGAAGATGACTCACTACTAGACCTAAGTGCGCAGGAGTACTACGCATGGACCTACGCGATATTCTAGTATCGCCGAAGTAGGCAGGTTGACCACGGCTGGAATCTGGTTGTAGTGTGACGTATAAATCTAGATGACGTAGCCGAAACTAACTAATATCAACCAATCTTTACATTGTCGTCAGAAAGCAACAAACGTGAAAACGCTAGCTGCCCAAATCTGAGATTCCGCGGAACACAGAAAGTAAGAAAGCCTAGAAGCTACCAGCAAGGAATCGAACATAGGACCTTTGGCATGATTTCGCGGCTGTGTGAGTCTCCTAATGCGAAGGCATCTCACTTAACTTTCGCACATGTTTACAAGCTATTGGGGGGAGCACGAGGTCATGTGGTTCTGTGGGTAGGCCATGAGCTGGAGATACATATGTGATTGGGAAAAGTGTTGTGTGTGTGTGTGTTTTGACGCTTAACGTGAGGAAGGCTCGACCATGCATGTTGTTTTCTGGTTGTCGATCAATTTTTCCATGCTAGTACAAGATTACCTTGCATATTTGTGCGGTTTCTTATGCCCCCTATGGTCATCTCCTATGGTTTCTGTATACTACTATTGCATGGTTGATAGACTACTATCGTTGCTATGTACTACTATCGCATGGTTGATAGACTACTATGGTTGCTATGTACTACTATCGCAAGGTTGATAGACTACTGTGGTTGCTGTGTACTACTATCGCATGGTTGATAGACTACTATGGTTGCTATGTACTACTATTGCATCAGTTGCAGCAGAGACCCATCGATCGATCGATTAAGATACCAAACCCACGCGCGTTGTTTGATGTATGTATCACGTGTGTGTACGCAACAGAAGCCTTCCACGAATAACCACATCAGTGGTTCTTGGGGGTAGGTACTTGCGAACTTTGTGGGTTGGGGGCTGCTATACCCTGCGTGCGTGCAGTCACGTGCTTTTGATTAGTTCACCCTAGGCCCTCGCTGACGACATCACGCCACTATGGCCGCAAGGACAGGGTGTAGTAGGTGGTTAGAAACAGGTATGGCTTGGCCTTATTTCGGATGCTGTGCCCCCACGAGATGGGATGCAGGATCTGCGCCGTGGTCCGGGGTGTAGCAGTCCGTCTTCCCTGACAGGCTTTACACAGCCACCCTTGGGTAGGGTGCTTCCAGGACTTTGTTGGCGAAGTTTACCGTGGCATTGTGGCATGCCGATTCCAGTATAGCATGCCTGTGTGGCTACTCCGGCCAATACTCCGACGTGCACAACGGTGACCTGTGCAACAGCTAGGGTCAGCCATGAAGAAAAGTTTGTGGATCCAGGTTTGTTCTCACACGCTCCTATAGTCACGTCCATTCCTTGTATTCAGTGGCATGCTGTTGCTGCCATGCAACCTTGGCCTTGCTGAAACATGGGGTCGGGCTCGCGCAGTAGGGCAGGGCAGGCGACTGCCCTGGTCTTCAGTCCATCGTGCCTTAGAACGTGCCTTAGAATACTGCTGTGTCGATGGCTCAATGCCACATTCCAATGCGCGAAAGAGGCACAGGCAGCGTAAGCATGTGTGCAAAGTAGTGCGCCTCCGCAGGAGTAGCACCGTTCTGTCTCTCGACGAGTTCCTCTCGTGGCTGCTGCACCTGCCTTTGTCACATCCTGCCAGTTTTGGGTCATAGTTTTCATGGTCGCACGTGTCGGTACAAGTCGCCTGACGAGTGTCTGCACGGTGACACCAGCTGCCAGCTTTACGATGATGCTTTTAACTGAGCCTGGGCGCATCGTGTTGCAAACGGCCCGTGGCCCCGCTCCACCATGGCTACCTGGAGGCGTGCACGAATGGGAAATGTCCATCCCTCTGCACAATATTGCACGGCCGGTACGCAGGAGCTTCTGACCGTTCCCTCTTGCACCACCACCTGCAACTGCTATATATTGCCCGCTTCTCTGCTTCTTCCTGCAGAGTTCCAGTGGGGCCCCGCGTCGGTGCCGCTAGTCCCGTCGGGTCCCGCGCCCGCGCCCGCGCCCGCCCCTGCAGGCGCCGCGCAGAGTATGTTGCATGTTGTGATCAAAACTAAATGCCGCATGTTGTGATCTAAACTAAATGCCGCATGTTGTGATCTAAACTAAATTGTTCGTTTCCTCTGTCCTTTGGTTTTCGCCTGCGTGGCATCGATATTCTCTATTCTCAAGCCAGTGTTATCACTTATTAGGGTTATCACTTACTAGGGTTATCACTTACTAGGGCTGATGTGTATATAAGCCCTGCTAGCGTACCACTGAATATACGTAGTCTGGAGTATTATGCGGGCCACCACACACAGGCACGCAGGCACAGGCTACTCATAATGCCGACCCGTCTAGTGACCGTGGTCACCACGCAGCGTCAGCCGCGCTGTGTGGAGCCCTTGGCTTGAGAGTCGTGAGGGGGGGGGTCCAGCACACCTAATGGATGCACGCTTTTTTCCCCCTGAGCCCCGACTCTAGACAAGTGGGCAGTACGGTGCAAGAAATAGGAGGGTTCAAATAGTAGGGGCCTTTCCCTACTTATTGATTAATAGGCTCCATGCTGTGGATCCCTATTGCGGTGTGGTAAGCCGAGCTGTAGCTTAGCGTCCCCGTTTCGGGTTCCCGTCAATAATCGGTGCAGCAGCCTTGACTGTCGGATTCGGGGAGCCGGAGTATCCTCCTGGAATTCGTCCCACATCAAGTCGTCGCCCCCATGGTGTATGTTTATTTCCCCGATGGCAATCTGAATGGGAAACAAGAGACACTGCTGCTCGATTATGATCATTTCAGTAAAGCTTGCATACCGGCGTTCTTACCCAACTCCCTCCTGTTTGACTGTCGCCATCTCGATGGCTGTGGTTGCCCTGACCCATTAGATATAGTCGTCATGATATAGAAACTGCATGGTTTTCATCGTCAACGGTCAAATGTTTATCTCTCCTCCCAACGGCCTTACGCGCGCAGGCTTCGACGTGCAGGAGTCGGCGGGGGACGCTGCCGACTTTGAGATGGGGGAGCCAAGTGAGTGGGCAGCTGCCAGTGGCATTGATAGGGCATTGTTTCGCGCTAGGTGGCTGCCTGCACCCTCGGCTCTCTGCACCCAGTGGAAGAGGCGGTACGTGTTGGTGTGGGGATGACCCCCTGCGGTGCTGGCCACGTGGGTGTCTGCATCACCGCTGTATCACACAGGGCGAGGCCCTTGACTCGCTGGCCTGCTCCTTAGACAAATCCTCTCCGGCTCTCCACAGTTGAGCGGTGCAGCAGTGGAGGGATTGTCCTGCATCAACCTGTTAGAAGGGGGTTGGTCAGAGCCTGTAGTCGGTGACTGTCAGGGCAATGTTGACCAAGACTTTGCCCCATCCCTTTATCTGTTATGGCGCGGGGGGAGAGATGGAGTGGCCTTCTCACGTATGTCCAGGCCTCTGCCTTTGCCCCTTGGCCTGCATGCCAAGCAGTGGCAACGAGGCTGGCAGGGGTCGCCCCTCGAACCCTGGTCGACGTGTGCTGCAGCCTGCACTAGCCAAGCGCTAGCCATAGGCTGATGTGGGGTATCTGATGGTGACTCGAATGCCGGCTACGCTTCTTCTGCGATCTTTTCTCATGATGTACGTCGTCATACTCTCTCCCTTCACGTATCGTGTCACGCACAGTCCCCCAACAGCCCGCCGGCCTCCCTCACAGCATCTGGGCTCTGCCCGACGAGGCGTCGCTGGATGCTTGCGACTTCACTGCAAATGGTGCCCTGCAGCGATTCCCCCCCACCTCGGACACTTCCACGGTGCATCGCATCCCCCTGCCCGCACCTGGCAAGTAGTGCTGCGTGTTATATACCCCTGCGCCATCACAAGTGTGGGAATAGCTGGGCCTGTTCCGACGGAATGGGATCCGCTCGATCCAGCACGAGTGCTGCGATGGTTACGTGCTTCCCCACACAGATCTTGACAATGAGGCACATGACTGGTTGCACGGCATCCGTGGAGATGATGGGCTGGGCATGATTACCTGGAAGGCGTGAATGCGTTCCAAGGTGCTTGGCAGGAGCATGTTGGGTCGCTAGCAGCCTGATACTCCTGGCTTCAACCTGTACTGCGAGCAGTGTTTCATTCGGGCAAACTATGCCTTGGCAAGGCAACCCCTTGTTTATTAAGCTGTTTAGGCTTATTAAAGTAGATAGGCGATGGTTGACAAAGGCAACCCCTTGTATAAGCTCTTGAGGCTTATTAAATTAGAGATGCAGTGGTTGGATCTTGTTGGGTTTGCTTGTGCATGATAATGTGGATCTAGCCTGAGCAACGCGGCCCTGAGTTTGCGCTTATTGCCCCACCTGGACGCTTGATTATGAATGCCCCCCATGCAGGTGACTACTATTTTGCCTGTGGGGTCCCTGGCCACTGCCAGCTAGGCATGAAGTTCGAGATCCATGTTGGTGCGTTTATCAGCGCTTTCCTTTGCCCTCCCACCAGAACTGACAGTAGTGTACAGTAGGAGAAGCTGGTATACCCTCCCAGGGTATCTTGTGTTCCCACCGCCAACAAGCTCCGCTTAGATGCACGCACTCTGCACTGCATGCTGAAAAAAGATTTTCAAGGTCCTTGTCAAGAGTGTACTGCTTGCCCATTGTGTGGTATGCCTTCAGGTAGGTTTTTAGATAGACATCACAGGCTGGAGACATCGCATGGGGCATGGCAGTGTTATGAGGCAAGATTCTTTTGCGCACCTCAACCATGCAGTGTCAACAGTTGAACCCCGGCACGCCTATTATGCCAAAATTCCGCTAGTAATCCCGGCTGCTCAGGCCTCCCGCAAAATTTTACGACATTCTTTTCCTTTTTATTCATAGGTTCCGTGCAATTGCCTTTTGTCGATCTGATGGAATTTTAGCTGAATCTTAGTACATGGCCATCTTCGATGGATGGCCAGTTTCCAGTCATGACTCCTTGTTGTTGACAACTACACCAATGGGCCTCCCCGTGCGGGTAGTATTTCGCACTTGCCACTTCCTGGAACCACACTTGTACTGAGTACATCCTGTTGGAAGTTGCTTTGTGGTGGTTTTATCCACCAGGCGGTTTACCCAGTTCAGGGTGCATAGTTGTTGTGCTGGCATCCCACACATGTCGCACCCCCGGCCGGATGTCTTCTTACGCATGTATGTATGTCCTTGCATGCAGATAGGTCAGTATATATAATAAGGGCGTGGTTTAGTCTCTAATACTGATCTCGATGCTTTCCGTTGCAGCCTTGCAAATGACTCGAGACATGTTGCGCGTGTCTCCCCCGAACTGCGGTTCGTTCTGATTGATTGTGCAAGTGACAGACCCAGCTTAAAAGTCTAGCATTGGCCTGCAGTCAAACATTTCGTGCGACCTCGACCAGTGATATCATATATGTCAGCAACCACAATCTTGGGTCCGCACGTGAGGACCCAAGTGTTATCCCAAGCAGTACCAAGAGTTCATGATGCATGATAACATGCATGTGATTTGGCATGTATATATATACTGCGTTACGCGTATGGTTGATTCAGTGGCATGTGATGCTTGATTTAACCAGTGCGTGCAATACTGGATGATAATGGTACATGCTGGCCGGAAACGTGAAATGCAATGACATCGTGCAGGCATACATATGTGCTTGCACACATATGTGCTCATATGCAGCCTTAGTGAAGTAGGTCCAGTACACAGCAAGGTGGCCAGTGCAGCAGCTGTAGGCTTCTGGATACCTTTATATTCTGATCAGGCACTCCTCTTCTGGATACCTTTATATAGCCGTTGAGACACACATGGCTGCCATGCGCATGCATACATCGCATGTATATTGTCCATTAAAATAATTTTACTATTTGCATAGTGTATACATGTCATTTTGTACGTGCACAGTGCGATGGAATTTTCATGCGCACGTCATGCAGTGCATGATAGATAGACAAGTGTTGGGGATGCACTAGAGGGTACAGGGTTTGATGGACTAACCATGCGCTATACTACGATGCGAGTCCTATGTTGTTAAATTGTGTATATATACACACTGTCACATACTACTATGTACTTGCCTAGCACAGCCCAGCTATAGCTAGCGAATTAACGATGGGCTATATATCCAGCAAGCTCTTTTCCACGCGCACCCGGCCATGCCATACATACTCGGTAGTAGCACGCAAGCTAAATGATTTTGGGCCTTCATAGCTAGCCCACTAGCTTGCCATCTTGCACTTGCCACGCATCAGCTGCGGCCATGGCATGTCAATGAGCATCGTGTCGTCAACACGAGTTCCTATCATGAATTCATTACAGCAGGTGTTTGCATCACGTGAGCATACATCGATCCTACAGCGTAGTGCATGAAATGAAAATGGATCTGCCTCTAGTATAGCCTTCGGAATTGTGGCACAGGATCCTTGTGCATGGGAGCCTGTACGGCCCACGAATCGCTACGTTTGTAAACAGAATACTACTACAAAAAAAAAAAAACGGCCTGGTCACGTGATGCAGTCTATATAGTTAATCAATGAATTAATTTGGTCACGCGTTATTCCCGCCATGCATGTGCAACTTGAGAGTATTTTTCATGACCTTGCATGCCAGGCATACGTCTCCTTGCGAGTCATTTGCGCCTCCCATTAATTACATATATTAGCCGGCCACGGAAGCTGCATCCGGGTGTGAGCCCTTTTGTCTAGTTCTGATAGCACATACATGTCTATTTGCCATCAGCATATACATACTACGAGGTCAGCTAGCTAGCCTGCATGCTCGGTATGCATGGTCAGCCCAGCCCCATGTGCTCGCGACCGCACATATTCTTGTTCACCAGGCCAGGTTCCCGGCGAGCAATGCTCTGACAGTAGCAGTAGCAAGGCGAGCACAAGCAGGTGCATATAACATATATCGCGCCTCATGAGCTTTGGTTCAGCTCCCAGGCGCCAAACTATCCGGGGGGCTCCTGCATGGATCGACCATCCCCCCTGCTTGACCCCGAGCGCTGCGGCTGCACGCCCTGATCCTTGTGGGAGCCTGTACGGCCCGAATCGCTATGTTCAGCTAAACAGAATACTACTACTAATAAAATCCGGCCTGGTCATGCACGTGATGCAGTCTACGTACGTAATCAATGAATTAATTTGGTCACGCGTTATTCCCGCCAATTGCATGCAACTTGGGAGAATTAACGCGTATTTTTCATGACCTTGCATGCCAGGCATACGTCTCCTTGCGAGTCATTTGCGCATCCCATGAATCACAGATATAAGCCGGCCACTGAAACTGCATCCGGGTGCATGTGAGCCCTTTTGTCTAGTTCTGATTGCAGGTACATACATGTCTATTTGCCGTCAGCATAGATACGGACGAGGTCAGCTAGCTAGCTTGCATGCTCGGTATGGTCAGCCCAGCCCTCGCGACCGCGCACTGATATTCTCGTTCACCAGGCCAGCTCATAGCCGGCGAGCAATGCTCAGTAGCATTAGCAAAGCGAGCACACTTAGTGGCAGGTCACATGCATGTAACATATCAGTATATAGGGCCTTGCATGAGCTTTGGTTCAGCTCCGGCCATGCAGGCGCCAAACTATCGATCGGGCCGGGGCTCAGTCCTAGGGATCGACCATCCCCCCCGCTCGACCCCGCCGCGGCTGCACGCCCTGCCGTGGCTACAGTAGCCGCGGCGGAAGTTGCAATTTAGCTCGATCCCGCACATGCAGGCGCCCACCGGCCCGCGAAACGGACTACTTCCAAGGTCCCATGCACCGCTCTCCGCGCCCCCCGGCCCTGGTAGACGCAGCCCCCACGACAAGTGGACCCCCCAGGAATGGGCTGCTGCCATGCATGCATCTCCACCCTCCGCAACGATGCTGCCATGGGAGTGGACAACAATATTTCGCAGGTGGTTAAGATGCCTGTGCAATGAGCTTGATTGAGCCTTTCCTCCGGGGCGTTTCGATCGGTGCCCAACCCGAGATTATTAAAAAGATGGCGCCTGCCCCTGCCAATGTATTGGAAGACCGCTGTCCAGGTTATGCTCTGCAATTAATTGGGCAAGGGGTCCGCTGCGGATACCACCCGGGCATCTACTACCGCGGCATCTGCCTCGCGGCGTGCTGAAAGTCTTCATGCGTCTCCTGCTGAACCGCATGCGTGCCAGCCTCGAGCGATTCCCACCTCGGTGAGTCCCAGATGAGCTAACAGGTCCTGAATGTACGTAGCCATCCGTGAACATTGTGCAATTGTGTTACTCGACCGTGATAGCTGCGCGCCGCGGGCCTGATCGAGGAAGTGGGCCGCCTGGCCCCTGCGGCCTCTAACCATTGCTTTTGATATCTTCGTGGATTACACCAGGGCATTCGATAAGTATGTATGTAGCACATTATTAGCCCTGAGAAGGGGCTTTTAATACACTCTAAGCTACTTCCAGCAGGTGGGGGGATGTAAACTGCCACCAGGCTACTCTGGGTGCACAAAGTGCACCTGCCCACCGCGGTATCCAGGCACCTAGACTAGCTAGCCTATAGTATAGTAGGGGCACCGACAGAGGGGGGAAGATCAGCATGGCTGTATGTCGATCAGAAGCTAGGGCATGGCGTCTCACCAGAGAGTAGCTCTCTGCGTGGGCACAGCATACCTAAATAGATAAAGCTAGGCATCATCTGGGGTGTGGCGCGTCATGCATGGGCACACATGTACATGACTAGGTAATGTTCATGAGTCGATCAGCTGCATGGTATAGTGCCTGTAGTAGGCGTGCATGTACAAGGCCACGGTCTAACTATTCTACACTACTACTGCTGTATCCGGGCCCTACTAAGCCGGGGCGTCCGGATCTGGAGTCGCTGGAGCCGCGGGTGCCTCACGGGGGTCGCGTGCCAGGGCTTGTGGCCGACGTATGATGGCCCGGCCCGGCCTTCCAGTACACCGGCTGCCCCGCCTTGGTCTGCCCGGGAGCTGGAGGTAGGTCGGCCATAGCCCCCGTCGCCGTTGTTGCTGCGCCAGGCCAGTCAAGTCGTCGTCCAAGGTGCATATGAAGGGAGTCTTCTCGAGCCGCGTGCGCCGGGCGTCTGAGAAACGAAAGCTTGTCCGCCGGGCTTAAAGATGAGAAGAAGCGGGGGCGCCCCTGCCTTACAACGCGCGCGGGGAAGGCGATGGGCCGGACCAGCTTAATCTCGCCATTAGAAGCCGCCCATGCGATCAAGGATTTTCAGTGCTCTCAAGCGCACGTGCAAGCAGTTCTCGGAATTCTCACCTTCCTCCATGTATGTCGAAGTTCTTGACGATGACATTAAGGCTGCGCGTGGCGAGCTCGGCCTCCTCCCGGAGGTCAAGTGTCTTAGTAGCTGCCGCTGGAGCTAGCTGTGCTGCGACGGCGGAGGTGGTGGAGGTGGTGTGCTGCTTCAGCATGTCCGCCCAGGTCGGGATGGGAGGAGCATCACCAGCCAGGCCAGCTGCATGCATGGCTTGGCGGCAATGTCCTTCACCGCCTGGGCGGTGATGCCTGCGGTGTTTCAGTTGCAGGCATCCGATGGTGATGGCGTTGTTCTGGAGGCCGGCTGGTCGATGTCGCGAAGCTGGGCGGCGAGTGCATGTAGTCGGTGGAGGCGGAGGGGGGGCCGGGGGGGGGGGGTTGGAGGCGAGGAGCTAGGGCGGTGGCGGTGGCGGTGGCCGGGATCATTGGCGGGGAGCTCAGCAGCCAGCATCACTGCGGCCCGACACGGCAGCTGCCCGACATCTGCTGCTATAGGGGCATCACGCAAGATGGTGCAGTGTGAGAGGGCTTCTTGGTGGCCGGAGGTAGGGGAGGAAGGTGGATTCGGTCAAGGGGGAGGGTTTCCACTTCCACGGCAGAGCGCTGAAGGATGGAAAAGAGGGCGGCGAGCTGAAGGCGCGGCCAGACAGCCGGTCAGGTCCGCGGTGAGAAGGCTGGCCGTCAGACTGGCCGCGGAGGCGATGATGGCGTTGGAGGCGCTGGCACAGGTAATTAAAGAAGGGACGGGCGACGTACGACCCATAAAACACGAGCTCCATTATGATCCTGATGGGTGGCCAGTCGAAATAGCCGGTTCTGTGGGCGTCGAAGGTGGAAAATAACTCGGCAACGTCAAAGTCGTGCTCAGACCAGCTAGGTTCGGCTGGGCGGCTGCGTTTGGGTTCAGGCGATGCAGAAGGCGAGGCATGAAGCCCGGGAGGTTTCGAGGCGACCACCAGTGCGCGACTAGTGTCACCGCTGCCTGCCGGCCGACCTGATCTCGCCCCTCGAGGGCGAAGCTGCAGCCGGAGCTGCAGATGTATTTTCAGGGCTTAGCACAGCCGCCAGGCTGCGTTGCGTCGAGGAGCGTTTGCTCGGACAACGTCATATATATTGCGTAATAGCTTCGGAAAATTATATCAGCGTGTGCGTCTTAGAAAGACGAAGCGATTGTGATATTCACAGCCGAATGTGGTGCCCAAACGTGAAAGTTATGAGCTCCGCCGTCAGCGCCATGGCTATACCTCGTGGCTCGTGACTCTGGTGCATGCATGGGAGGTTCGATATACGGTTACTCATGTATGAGACGCCCGGCCTATGGCCATGGTCGTCCACATACCTGTTCCGTGTCCTGCATAGTATGTATATTCATTGAGAAGTATCCCCGTGTCCCATAGTATGTATATATTGTTGAGATCACTGATCCCGGCCGCCAGTTCTATGAAGGGTCCCAAGCCCAGCTGTCCATACCGCTGACGGCGTCACCGGCTCCGGCATCCCCCCTGCACACAGGGGGTGTGGCAGGGCTCAGTGTGCTCTCGATCCCCAATATTATCTATTCGATCATCATTCTGGTGGACTATTTATGAGGTGTGCACAAGCCCGCTTTGCCCGGGTGGACCGGGCGCCCACCGCGGGGATTGAGATCCCGGAGTACGCCATGCAGCTACCGCGCCGGGGTCAACCCACCCTGCCGACTGCATGAGCGATCTGATCTACTACGCTCACTGATGACGTACACGATGCTCGTGGAGACCCCGGAGTCCGCCCAACTCTGGCTAGATAGCTTGTCACTGGAAGCGCGGGCGGTGGGGCTTATTGATTCACATCCATAACTCCGTTGGGAACTCTATATGTAACACATATCCCTGAGAAGGGGCCTTTTTTTTTTGTCTGGGGCTTATCGGAGCAGTAAGAAAACGGAGGTCATGGCCATAGGTTTCCCGGCCCGGCCGATGGGACCACCCCACCCCGGCACCCTCCTGCTGCTGGATGCATGGCGACGGCACTAGCGAGCCCGGCCCCCGGCCGTCCCCCCGCAGCCCGGCGACTAGCTCGCTTCAAGCTCCTTGGCAGCTGGCTCCCCTCGATCTGGCACAGCCGACGACAACAACACTCGCATTGGTCAGGCCTGGGCGGCCCTCCGCCGCCTCAACAGGTTCTGCATGGACACTGATGTCGCTATACCTGAGTGAGCAGTGCAAGCGCATTCTGTTCAAGGCCCTTGTCCTCAGCATCCTCCTTTGTGGCTGCGAGGCGTGGACCCTGGACCACTGAGGCGCTGAGCAAGCAGCACAGTAACTCGAATCGGCTCCGTCACATCCTCGGCTTCCGCTACCAAGAGCGCCGCACCCGGGCCGAGCTCTACTGCGAGCTCCCTCTTGTCACCCATACCGGCCATCCGACACCGCCTCCTCCTCTTTGCCGGCCGTCTTGCCCACACAGACCCGATTCGAGGTGAATACCGATGTGGGCCCTGCATGCAGGCTTAGGACTGCATGACCAGCGCCAGGTAGACACCTCCTCCTATGGCAGGGTCCCCTACTCCCCTTGTCTCGTCGCAACCCGCTGGCAATTAAACAGTGTGCGCGCCCTGCACCGACACGTAGCGCGACCCGGACCTTAGTATGTGACACAAGTGCTTTGAGCTAGGATGTGCCAGGGCTTCTGGAACTATCTAGCTGTACTTCGCGCCCGCATGATAGACAATTATGGAGAAATGGGCTGCCGTCTGCGATAAGCACCTTCCTGAGGGCATGGCCGGTCCTGTTTTCTCCCCACGGGCTCCGCGGCCCATTGCTAGCTAGAATGCAGGGTAGAGGTCCGCAGGTGGAGGTTATTGCCCCTGAGGATAGCCGCTACACTACCGCCTCGATCGTCTGCCATTACAGTATACAGTAGAGGACAGTTCCGGATGAGGATTATATCTGTCCCCTCTACCGACTATATGGGGGTTGGGACATGATGCATGCAGACGATATTTGTAACTTTCGTGTAATTATTTTTCTAATGAGATCGTTATAGCATGGTACTCCGTGGCATGCCCATGCGCATGGCACGCAAGTACTTACTTACTTATTTGCTTACTTATGTAACATTGATTAACTGTGATCCTTTTTTGGCTTTCATAATTTATGTGAGTAGAGCTTTACGTATAATGCACAAGAACATCCCTTAGTACAGCTAACGCCGTGGACCGGGGGTTGACTTGGAACCGCGCATGACTGCCTGCTAGGCTCTTGGGCTGATGTGTCATGACCACGCAGCATACCTATCTGAACTCGGACACTTTAGGCAACCACACAAGCTAACTATAAAATAATTACTGCCATCAGGCTTCTAGAAATAATGGTAAATCTTACATTTTTTGAAATCTATCTGCACTAAAATAATGGTAAATCTTACATTTTTTGAAATCTATCTGCACTACTCGATCTATCTGCACAGGTTGGGCAGTGGTCATCACGAGCCCTAACGTTGCCTGATGACTCCTTTTCCATAGCCCACTTTGATGGCGTCGCACCATATTAAGGTAACCTTAGTAGCAGCAGAAACTGGTCAGCCCCGCCCCAACTACGACGCGCCCCGGGCATAGCTTACCATGAGCGACCACGACCCATTCCCCTCCACGAACAGCACAGTCCCGAAATTCTTTGCATAATAAACGCTGCGTGTCTTAGGGACCGGCAGCAGGTGCGTCTCTCGAACGAGAAGGAACGGGCCCGTAATGTTCCTCGCGAGAGCCACGCCAGCTGGCAGCGGCGGCAGCACATCCACCCTGCGATTCACACTTGCGATGCTCTCAAACCGGCCAACCTGCAGCCCCTGGCGGTACGGCAACCCCACATACCGGACCGGGTCCCCAAACATGACCACGCCGGCCTTGGCGCCGTCCTCCCCCGCCATCCAAAAATAGCCGGGTGCGGCCGCCAGGATATCCCGCTTGCAGCTCGCGTCAGCAGCATACCCAAAGATCCACACGTTGCCGCCCTGCACGTCCTGGGCGTACCAATGCAGCGTGTCGTCGAGCACCGTGCGGCTGGAGTTGTCGACGCGCGAGGTGACGCGCACAGCCACGCACGACTGGTTGCGGATGGTCACGGTGCCCTCGAGGACGGTGACGTTTGTTAGAATACCCACCCCATAGAGCGCGCTGTAGCCGCGGTATGTGTAGTTGGCGGGCGTCAGCGGGAAGTAGTCGTTGCCGACAGGGTTGCGGACAAAGGAGAAGGGGCTGATGCCGCGAGGCAGGTAGGCCGCCTCCCCCAGCTGCCGGCAGACGTCCGCCCTGCGCCCCGCGTGCAGGATCGGACACAACAGGCATACCCTGACAGTCGCACCTATCAGCTCATCATCCCCGCATCACAAGGCCCACCATGATCATGCATGACAACAAACTAATGTGACACTTTCTGCATGCCTTTGCAATCAGGTTGCAATTTGAAGGCAATCAGGCATGCACTATCACTACAACGAAGAAAGTGATATCAGACACAACAATGCAGTGTCAAGCACACGGCGTTCATCGTGTTTGATTGGTTGTATGCTTTTTTGGTTGGTTTGTATGTTTGTATGTATGTTTGTTTGCGTGCTTGCTTGCTTGCTTGCTTGCTTCAATGCTTGCTTGCTCGTTCGTTCGTTCGTTCGTTCGTTCGTTCGTTCGTTCGTTCGTTCGTTCGTTCGTTCGTTCGTTCGTTCGTTCGTTCGTTCGTTCGTTCGTTCGTTCGTTCGTTCGTTCGTTCGTTCGTTCGTTCGTTCGTTCGTTCGTCCACCCGTCCGTCCGTCCGTCCGTCCGTCCGTCCGTCCGTCCGTCCGTCCGTCCGTCCGTCCGTCCGTCCGTCCGTCCGTCCGTCCGTCCGTCCGTCCGTGCGTTCGTTCGTTCGTTCGTTCGTTCGTTCGTTCGTTCGTTCGTTCGTTCGTTCGTTCGTTCGTTCGTTCGTTCGTTCGTTCGTTCGTTCGTTCGTTCGTTCGTTCGTTCGTTCGTTCGTTCGTTCGTTCGTTCGTTCGTTCGTTCGTTCGTTCGTTCGTTCGTTCGTTCGTTCGTTCGTTCGTTCGTTCGTTCGTTCGTTCGTTCGTTCGTTCGTTCGTTCGTTCGTTCGTTCGTTCGTTCGTTCGTTCGTTCGTTCGTTCAATCGTTCGTTCGTTCGTTCGTTCGTTCGTTCGTTCGTTCGTTCGTTCGTTCGTTCGTTCGTTCGTTCGTTCGTTCAATAGTTCGTTCGTTCGTTCGTTCGTTCGTTCGTTCGTTCGTTCGTTCGTTCGTTCGTTCGTTCGTTCGTTCGTTCGTTCGTTCGTTCGTTCGTTCGTTCGTTCGTTCGTTCCTTCGTTCGTTCGTTCGTTCGTTCGTTCGTTCGTTCGTTCGTTCGTTCGTTCGTTCGTTCGTTCGTTCGTTCGTTCGTTCGTTCGTTCGTTCGTTCGTTCGTTCGTTCGTTCGTTCGTTCGTTCGTTCGTTCGTTCGTTCGTTGGTTCGTTCGTTCGTTCGTTCGTTTGTTCGTTCGTTTGTTCGTTCGTTCGTTCGTTTGGTTGGTTGGTTGGTTGGTTGGTTGGTTGGTTGGTTGGTTGGTTGATTGGTTGTTTTTTTTTGTTTTTTTTTTTTGGGGGGGGGGGGGGCTGTTTGTTCATCATGCTTGTTTGCCTGACGGCTCTTGCAAACCATAAACTGCAGTGCACTCCGACGCATAGCCGAACTGAGGCCGCCACACATGGTGAGGCTAAGTACCGCCACACATGGGATCGCATCCATGCAGGACCGCGCAGGCGACGTCGCGCAGTCTGCCCACACGACAGCCATGTCATATATCCAAACGGCCGCGTGCATGCGCATCATTGCACCCACCCGGCGGCAAGCTGCTGGTCGCACGCCGCGGTGGCCCCCTGCAGGTCGGTGAAGGCGCTCAGCGAGCAGCTCTCGCGTTGCGCCGCGTTGTAGCAAGTGCCTATGGCCAGGTTGAAGCGGGCCTGCGCGTCGTCCAAGCATGCCTGGCGTGCCGACTGGTGCGTGTTGGTGCACGCGACGGTCGCGCGGGGGGCTGACAGCTCGAGGCGCGGGTGCCAACGGAGGGGACAGGAATCAGTTACTGGGCAGGTAGGCACAGGACCAGATTGAGCTTACATCGCAACGAAAATCGAGCGGCGGATAAAACGAGCTAAGTAAGGTGGTCAAGGATAGGAGATCCAGCGTGATGTCGGCACCAGCTGTCATGACGCCAAGGCAAGCACAGCGTCGGGTAGCTGAAATGGGCAGTATAGCCAGACCTGGATGCTTTTCGGTACTACTATGACCCAACGATCAACGGTGCAAACCTTAATGATGGAGCCGCACCTGATGAGCTATGCATCGTCTATAGAACAGTAGCAAATGGCGCAGCGGAAACAAGGAAAGCACGTGCACATTTTGCGAGTAAATGAAGTGCAAAAAACACTCTACAGGGGGGCGGATGGGCAGTGACGATGCTCTACATGACAATAAAACCAGTTATCGTCCTCATCGTTGCGGCCACCATCGCCATCCCATGTGACGGTGATCACGTTGATAGCCCTGCGTCCTAGGGACCCTGGGCTGGTAGAAACACAAACCCAGCATGGCGACAGGCTCTATGTCACAGTACACCCATTTGGACATTGAAAGCCGGGCAACATAACTCAAAAAGCATGCATGCATGTCGGCGCAGGAGACCTATGCTCCCGACGTCACAGAACACGGCATCCCTGATTTGCGGCCCTACCACCCCTGGATGCCCTACCACCCCTGGATGCTATTTTTGGAGACTTACACGGGGCACTCACCAACCATGATGGCGAACCGCATGCCGTACTGGCAGTCCGAGTCACTGGAACTGGCAAAGTATTGAACGCCTGCCGATTTAGCACGTGTGGCAGCATGGGGGGTCAAGGCGGCAGGAACCATGTAGAGGGGAAAAACTACTAACGATCAATATGTGTAGGCACGAGGGAAAGTGGGAGTGACCATACGTTTAAGCAAGGGGGTGAACCTACAGCTAAAGTGGTGGGGGGGGGTGACTGGACTTTAAGCGACTGGGTGACCGTACGGGGGGGGGGGAGGGGGTGACCGCATGGCTAAAGCGAGGGGGCGACCGTACGGCTAAAGCGAGGGGGGGGCCGTACTTGGGGGGGGGGGCACCCTACGGCTCAAGGGGTGGTGGTGTTAGAGAACTGTGTGCGAGTGTTTGCCTGCCAGGTTAGTGCTGTCCCCTGGAAGGTTCACTTCTACCGTAGCTGCCCACGCACCATCGGAACGCACTGTGTCTCACATGCCGAATTCAGGCCATCGCGCATGACTAGGAGAAAGGCCACCGGGTAGCTGATGCATGGTAATTCATGGTGTGCTGCAGGCATTAACAGCATGCAGAGAGTGGTTTCGTCACTAATGAAGCTCAACAGGCCATATGATGCATGGAGCTACGGTCTGACCAACAGACTGCATCAGCCATCAACGTCATCCCAGCAATCAGTAACAGCCCATCCTATTTGTCCGATCATCAATGAAGTACCTTACGGAGCTACCTTCAACGTTCTCATATGAGCGCGCGCACCCGTGTCCTTTGTGGTTTCCTATACCATGCAAACCCAGTGGCACACGTGTCAGAGCTCGGCATATGGAGACGGGCGGCTACATAGACACGCCACAAACGGCCTCGAAACAGCGCCGCTGCACCAACATCATCAAGCAACAATGGGGGGGACCCACCAGGTGTGTTCAGGTCGATCCGCCGGGTGGTGTGCGGTGACGCGGGCACCAGCAGTGTGCTCCCAGGTTGCGTGAAGTCGCAGCTGGCCATCGCCTCCACGCTTGGCAGCAGCCAGATGTTGTGCCCAATGCCGGATGGCTGCTGCGAGACTGCTCCCATCATCATCCAGGGGCCCGGGCAGACATAACCCTGGCCTCTCTATAAGTTAGAGCGAGAAATAATGCTAAGGTCTCAAGTGGCGCATGCACAGCGGCAGCCCATGCACCACAGGCCAGGTACATAAGTACCCTTTGCGTACATCTGATCGCAGGTTTACTGTCTATGTCAGCACACGACGCACAATTCTTAAATACAATTTCTTAAATACAGATCATCACACGAGCCCAGCATAGTAGCCAAGCGTGCTTCTAATCAGCATACGAAGGAATGGCATGCCATGCCAGGTGTCCCGTCCTCATTATAAGACAGCTGTCACCGTTCTCCCTTTTCTGCAAAGCGATGCTGCCCTAGCTGCTGGCTACTGCGTGCTTCCATGGAACTAACCAAATACAGCGCACGCCTTGCATGGGCCACACAATGCCCACCAGGGCAGGCAAGGTGACCGGGCAAGGAATAGGGGGCCCACCCCCTATTTGATAAGGAGTCCCTTTGCGAGGTATAGGGCTGTCAGGTAACCTGGTGGGCTAGTGCATGGGCAGGCAGAGAGGACGCACCGATCGATAGTGCATGGGCAGGCAGAGAGGACGCACCGATCGATAGTGCATGGGCAGGCAGAGAGGACGCACCGATCGATAGTGCATGGGCAGGCAGAGAGGACGCACCGATCGATAGTGCATGGGCAGGCAGAGAGGACGCACCGATCGATAGTGCATGGGCAGGCAGAGAGGACGCACCGATCGATAGTGCATGGGCAGGCAGAGAGGACGCACCGATCGATAGTGCATGGGCAGGCAGAGAGGACGCACCGATCGATAGTGCGTGGGCAGGCAGAGAGGACGCACCGATCGATAGTGCATGGGCAGGCAGAGAGGACCCACCGATCGATAGTGCATGGGCAGGCAGAGAGGACGCACCGATCGATAGTGCATGGGCAGGCAGAGAGGACGCACCGATCGATAGTGCATGGGCAGGCAGAGAGGACGCACCGATCGAGGGAGGATGCGGCAGCAGAGGAGGCACCAAGTGCTGCGTGGCTGAACCGACCCACCTGCTGACGTGTCCGACTCCGTTGTCTGCGCGGACGGCCCGCGCGACGGCGAGCGACGGCCCCACTGGAACTCTGTGCACACGACGATTCGCAGTTGCACACCCACACAGTTGCAGGCCACGCACACAGGGGGCACACGTTGCCTGACAGTGCAGCACAGCATCAGGTACCAACCAAGTATGGGCCAAGTCAGGCCCATCATGCTCATGGACCGGTTGCTTGATTTCAAGGCCCATTACGACAAACCGGTTGGTGAGATGCAGCAACCAGGCCTGTGTCAAACTTGCCGGCGGTACGTGAACGGCCAGCACTCAACCCATGCGTTCCCAGGGTACCCTGCTGAAGGCATGCAGGGTACCTTCAGCAATGACCAGCTGTGATGGGTAAGGCTGGACGTGCGTACTCATGAAAGAACACTCTTTGGGGCCAAGTTCCCGAGACCCCGATGAACACACTCAGATCAAATGGTGGCCACCCGTAACTATAGTGTGAGCCCCTTGTGGGATGCCCGCTGCCTTCGGTGCATGGGTTTTGAAGCATCCGCCGAAGACACCACGGCAATTGTGCGGGTGATCGTAAACGCTCACTTGCATGCTAATGGCGGCCTCTGCTGGAGCAACGCCAGAATTATTACCATTAAAGACCCTCATGCGCTGCAAAGCTGGAGCAATGCCAGAATAGCATTCAAGACCCCCATGCACTGCAAGGCAGGCAGACGACGCAGTGATGTCTTGGTGCCATGCGCCATGTGGTCCGCCTGCCAATGCTGTGCCCAACGTGCATTCGCCTGCCATCGCACTGACACAACACACAGCGTCAATGTGACACAGCGCTAGCTCAGCAAATGAAATCAAGGGGGTCATTATATGGGGGGTCATTATATGGGGGGTCATTATTCGAGCGCTGTGTCATCCTGAGGAGCCGCGCCACCCGTTGCGGCCCGCCCGCCCAGCGCCCAGGGAGTCATGCAGTATAGCGCTGTCAGGCCAGGCACCCAAGAACCATCGCTCAAACAATTCAAACCGCACTATGATTGGGAATATCCCATAATGAGAGAAGCCATCATGAGAGAGAAGCACCCAACCTACCAACAGACCGCAGGACATGCAGAACAAGCCCACAAGCGTGCCTGCATCATCACACTGGCATGGCATAGACAAACAAAGGAACTTGTCTCCTTGATAGGAAGCGGGCATGGAACCGGGCCTTCTGGTTGCATACCGTGAGGGCACTCGATGTGGCACAGCTGGGATGCCTGTCAGCAGGCGCAACTCCTAATACTGCATGCTTGTGGTGACACTAAGCAGCCTCCCTGACTAACTGAGCTGACCCACACATTCGCTATCCTAAGCGGAATTGCCTACCACGAGCGCACAATGACAGTGCCAGACGATGCCTGCCGCCTTCCCCTCGGTACACATTGCATGCAGCAATGGACCTTCAGTGATCGACTTATGCTGCGGCGGCGCCACCGAGGACGGCCACACGCAACGAGCCTGCCGATGCCACCCGTTGGTGCATGGACCGGGTGCCGTCCTATTGCAAACGGGCCCCAACTCGGACGGCCACCCAATAACTGTACCAAGCGTTTTACCAAGGACTGACATTATGCTGCTGTACCACCACGAATGGCCACCCACCCAGCCGGTCGCCCACTTGTGGCCGCACGGTGTTTGCCCAGTTCTGGAAGAAGTTGGGGTCGGGGTGCCTCGCCCATGCATCGTTGGCGCCGCCCACGAGGTAGGTCTGGATCCCCGCGAACAGGAGCGAGGTCGGGTAGGGGATGTCTGCGGGAGACGGCAGGGCAAGAGGATGACAGGGCAAGGGGTGGCAGGGCAAGGGGTGGCAGGGCAAGTGGATGACAGGGCAAGGGGTGGCAGGGCAAGGGGTGGCAGGGCAAGGGGTGGCAGGGCAAGAGGATGGCAGGGCAAGAGGATGGCAGGGCAAGAGGATGACAAGGCAAGGGGTGGCAGGGCAGGGATGACAAGGCAAGGGATGAGTGATGACAGGATTTATTAATAATCACGTAGACGGGTTACAGGGCAAGGGAATGCCAGGAGAACAGCCGCGGGCGGGCGGGAGCCAGCATAGCAAGCCGTGGGGACTACCATGCACGGTGTGGGAATAGGAATGCTGCTAGTGTGATGCCCAAGCGTGATGAAAGAAAGCAAGAGGACATGTGCCGGAGCTACCAGGGCCGGATGGAGTCTTTCGTCAGGGGTCCATTCTTGCTGAGTGCCGTGAAAGCAAGGAAAGTCTCCCTAGCAAAAAATGAAGAAAAGCCAAACAGGGTTTAATGATCCAAGTGGTACCATCAAGGAATGAAGTATGGCATGCTAGCTCCTTTCCCCCCCCCCCCCCCCCCCCGACTGAATGCCACTGCCCCAACCTGCCTACAAGGCTCCCCCAACAATCTCAACGTCCCCCCTTGAAACCGTAAGCGTACTGCCTGTGTTTCGCATTTCGGTGGTTGTAATGCCTTGGTGGCAAGCAAAGGAAATAGTAGCGATCGGCTGCTACACGACCACAGCTTCAGGCTTGGCAACCATGCCCATGTAAGACAAAATGCAAGAACTTGCTGCTACTGCCCCTAAGCCTGTCGCGAAAAATGGAAGCTTTCCTCGTGAACAATTCCGAGAGAGAACCTGAAGGACACGGTGACGTTTTCCGCGTGTTGAGCGAGCGGTACGGTTGAACAGTAAACCGGAACGAGTCAACACAAGGCTTCCCGCACAAAAAAATGAATTTTATATGCAAATATTTGCTAACTCGTCGACTTCGACGGGTACCTTCACAACTTCCTCGGGCGATCGTATTGAGCAGAAAGACAGCAACCAGAATGCTCGCAAGGTTCATTTGTGGCGTCATTTCCTCGACGCGCGCGATGAGCTGCACAAATCGACAGCTTTCGAAATATGGGTTAGGGCAAAAGAGGCCTTCGTGCACATACCTACAAACAGTTGCATGCACGGACCAAAAAGAACGCTTTTTAAGCAAGATTCAGAAAGGAAAAATAAGAGTGAAGCGTAGACGTTATTATTTATGAGCCGAAAAAAAAAAAAGGAAGGATGCATTATGTAAGAAATGACAGTACATTACCCAACAGACAAAAACCTGGTGCCGCTATTTGTTCACGAGGCAACTACGCTCCTGCAGTCCTGGGCATGGAATTCGGTGAGATTGCGAGCATTCGATGATGCATCTGCTTGAACCCTCGCGTGCCTTTGGCGAGCTGGTCGGGCGTAAATAATTGTCGCCTGTCGGAGCCCTTTCGGAGATGCACCGTCGGTGCAATGTTGATGTTTGCATAGCGCGTCACCGGGACCCGCCCCGCGCCCCGGCCAGGCGGCCCTGTCGGCGTGCCACGTGGCGAGTACATTGTTGACTAGTATGCAGACAGTAGGTCCGCCACGTGGCCGTAGCATGGATATCCAACTATATTAAAAACCATGATGTCATTATGGATCATCCTGCTGGCCCTCGGTGGATCCCGTCACCTTCGCGCGTCATGAGTCATGACCCGACTGAGGTAGATTAGGGATATCGATGCAGAAGCATCAAGGATGCAATGCCGCGTGCCAACGGTGTACGCGTGACCATTTTTGCTAATGGAATCTGGTTGCGTCCTGTGCAATACTCCACAGCCTAGGATGTCTAGGATTCGCACCATGCACTGCTATATATTGGGAATGCTCGCAACTTATGCTCATCTTTCGAGAGTCAATTCGCATTCACGCGATCCGACCTCCGCGCCTCATCGACAAAAGCAAGCAAACTATTCTCTATACTATTCTCTGACATATCGTGCACGCCGGTAAGTCCACTTGCAAACTTCTATTATTGAGCTGGGCGTGCGTCCTAGACATGACCATAGAATTTGCGTCGTAAAAAAAAACAAACCTTTTACAATGCAACCTGGCGTCTAATCTTTCCTGCTGCTAAATTGTTGCTTCTGGGCGTAATGTTTTACCAACTAGCCGCTAACCTGGCGTCGCACACTTGACGCGTGTCCTCCCGATCTGCAATCAACAGGGCATGGCGATATCGCCGCCAAGGCGGGCTGCTGGCCTCACCCTGTGGAGGCTAGCATGGCTGGGGATTGCGATTTGGCTGTCTGCGAGCCAGGGTGCTGATGCAACCAACGGAGGTACTAGTAGGAACCGACCTTGGAGGGTGGGATTTGCAGGCTTATGCGAAAGCATAAGTTGATGGCTAGGCCCTCTTTTGAAGTCCTTTAATCTTTTGCCTTGGAGAAACCTCATTGCTGTGGCATGGCATTCTGTATGCTATAATTGTACAGTGATACTGTCTCACACGGAATGCTTGCGTTTTTTCCTTTTGCCAAGAGCTGAACCATGGGCAAGAGACCCACACCATGTTTCTGCTGCTGACAGTGAAGGATTCTCCACAAGACCATCGTTTTCTGTAGCACGTGCAGGACTTGTCTCGTGTCTAGTTGATGTATGTGGTTGTTTTCTTGAATTGTGCAAACCCAGCCTCGATATGGCTCGCAGTCGACCACTGAGTTCATTTCGTTGGTTATGGCCATCTCGGCCCATCTACATTGCATGAACATGTCAGTCAAGGGTGACACCAGGACAACACGGAGGCGCGTGTGTTTATCCTGACGAGCACCCAGCCACCTCCGTGGCGCCGCACGTCCAAGCCAGATACCAGCCGTTTTCCAGCGTGGGCGCACGGCAGAGAAGAGCCCCAGCCTGGAGACATAGTTCCCTCCAATACCCTGGATCCTGCTGGAGCCCCTGCTGGCTCTGCCTCGGCCGCTCCTGCCGGCCCCGCTGCCACGAGTGTCGTTGACAGGCCCCGCACCGCCGCCATCGGCAACCACCCTGGCCCTGTTGCTGCCTTCACCACACGCTTCAGGGGCTTGTTTGCTTATGCCTAGTCCCCATGCTCTCATCGTTCACCCTTCCCCTTGTTGATCATATCAGCCCCCGCCCAACAACACGTTGGCTGTGCGTCGTGATGATGGGCTTCTGCCCCTTTTTCCACTGTCCAACCGCCCCCCCCCCCCCCCCCCCCCCCCACCCCTCCCACCCCCGCTCACCCGAGCCCGCCCCCTTTCAGTGCGCTGCCCGGATGGCTGGACGCTCCTTGCCAACACGTGTTTGCGGAGGGGCAGCCGCGTGGGCACGTGGGCGCAGGGCCAGGCGGAGTGCCAGACCACCGTGGGGGGCGCCAGGGGGAACCTGGTGGCCATCAGCAGGTCGGCCGAGAACAATGCGGTGGCTTCTGTATGTGGCTCCGGCCAGCGCTGTTGGATCGGCCTCAACGACCTTGCCACGGAGGGGGTATATGTGTGGGCCGATGGCGTCACGCCCTTCACCTACGGCTTTGATCCCGACGACGACTTCCCGACACCCCCGTGGCAGCTGAACGAGCCGAACAACTTCCGGGACAACGAGGACTGTGTGCGCCTGCAGGTGGTCAACCGCAATGGACGGTTGCGGGGCCGCTGGAATGACGAGGACTGCAACCGGAGCCTATACTATCCGGTGTGCGAGACCGCGCTGGCGCCAGGTACGCGAGGGGGTTTGGGTTCAACGGGGTTGGGAGCAATACTGGATAACTGTCTCGTCCCTCTTGGAGGGAATCTTAGGCACGCAATTAGGGCGGTTTGTCGACAGGCGGGAGGGCGATTGGTAAGGTGGCAATCTAGTCCATACGTTGGAATGGAAATGGAATGATACCGCGGGACAGATGTGCGATGAGGGGGTATCTGCTTCATGGCCTGCATGCCAATTTGTCCGCGGCTAGTTTCCCACTGTCATGTCTCATGAAGACACTGCGTCGTTGTTTCGTTATTTCCGCCACCACCACCATCCCCTTCCCCCCGCAGTTTTCTGTCCCGCAGGCTGGACGCTGACCGCCAACACGTGCCTGCGGAGGGGCAGCAGCACCGCCAGCTGGAACGATGCCGAGTCGGCGTGCGACCGGACCAACGTGGGGGGTGCCACCGGTGATCTGGTGGCTATCTCCAGCGCCGCAGAGAATGATGCGGTGGCGGTGGTGTGCGGGCTGGGCAACAACTGCTGGATCGGTCTCAACGACCTGGCCAGGGAGGGCACGTACGTGTGGGCGGACAACAGCACGCCGTTCACCTTTGGCAATCGCGTGGGGACCAGCCCCTACCCCTCCCCCCCCTGGCTGTCCAACCAGCCTGACAACTTCCGCAACGGGCAGGACTGCGTGCGCCTGATCGGGTCGACCGTGGGTGGCACGCTGACGGGCATCTGGGATGATGAGTTTTGCTTCCGGACCTTCCTCTATGTGTGCGAGACGCCCACGGTGACATGTACGTGGCAAGGTTGTGTGTAGGGTGGCAGGCAGGCGCTGCTGCAATGGCCGGCATGCACTTTGGGCATGTGGGACAGGTTGTGGGGCCGTGTGGGCATGAAGTTGGTTTCTGCAGTGTGACTGGTGGTGGGTGACAGGTGGTGGGTGCAGCCTCAGTGTGCATGGACGGAAAGACTGGACAACGAGGGTGACGCGTAGAAGCTTTTGTTGAGAACGAGGGCGATCCGTAGAAGCTGTTGGTGAGAACGAGGGCGATCTGTAGAAGTTTTTGTTGGCTATCCTCAGCCAGCCCTGGATTTCATTTGAGTGCTTTTCTGCCCATTTCCCTCAAAACATGTCAGGCAAGCATGTTGTGCCAGGTTAATTTAGACAACTGCCCCAGTCACCGGCCAAATGGTGCCCTATTACCAAGGCGCTGGGATGCAACAGCAATGGCCATGGCATTTCCATTTATTACTTATTAGTGTGCTACTGCTTTGCTGTCACATAAACGCTGAGAAAGTATACTGAGCAGGCCCATGTCCTGAACCTTGAGACAGCTCATCACAGTTGATTGTTTAGGGATTGAAAGGTCAAGGGATTCAGGTTGGGTTCAGGCTTTAGGGTTCATGTGCGTGACGTTGCCGCCCCGGGTGGGATTGTTCTTGGATTGTCTTGCCTTCCCTTTTCCATTCCTCATGCTCTGACACTACGCTTTGGTGGCCGCATCACCAGACCATCCTGGACAGCCATCCTCTGGTTGCTCGATATTATTCATGACAGCAAGGCTGGGTCTTGTCCCGTTGCTCAAGTTTCCCTTTGCCTTGGTGCTGTGGTGCCCCCTTTTCATGATGTGCGTGCAGCTCTGCCGCCACCGTCGCCGCCATCGCCGCCACCACCATCGCCGCCGCCTCCATCACCTCCGCCACCATCACCTCCGCCACCATCGCCATCGCCGCCGCCACCATCGCCACCGCCACCATCGCCGCCACCTTCTTCACTGCGTTGCCCCGAGGGCTGGACGCTGACCGCCAACACGTGCCTGCGGAGGGGCAGCAGCACCGCCAGCTGGAACGATGCCGAGTCGGCGTGCGACCGGACCAACGTGGGGGGTGCCACCGGTGACCTGGTGGCTATCTCCAGCGCCGCAGAGAATGATGCGGTGGCGGCGGTGTGCGGGCTGGGCAACAACTGCTGGATTGGTCTCAACGACCTGGCCACGGAGGGCACCTACGTGTGGGCGGACAACAACACGCCGTTCACCTTTGGCAATCGCGTGGGGACCAGCCCCTACCCCTCCCCCCCCTGGCTGTCCAACCAGCCTGACAACTTCCGCAATGGGCAGGACTGCGTGCGCTTGATCGGGTCGACCGTGGGTGGCACGCTGACGGGCATCTGGGATGATGAGTTCTGCTTCCGGACCTTCCTCTATGTGTGCGAGACGCCGGCGATCTCAAGTAAGCACAGCTCATGTCAGAGGCTACATGACTAGCGTGATTGATGCTTGCAGGTTCAGTGTGTGTGTTTGATGGTAAATGCCAATGGCATCTGCAGGTATAGAACTGCCGGACATCTGTAGCGGTAGAGGCATAGAAACTATTGGGGATAGAGGCCTAACATATTTGGCAGAACGGTTTAGGTTTGCGTGTTAACCTGACATGTTTAGGTTAGCGTGTTTAGTGGTAGCAGCCCAACATATTTGCCTATGGCCTAGCACATTCCATGTTGAGGCCGACCTTGCTTAGTGAGAGACGCCTAGCATCACGTTTGAGGCAGCCCAATCGGCAGGCATGGAAACTATTCCACGCGTGGTGGGTGGCGGCAGGCAGGTGTGCTTTGGCTTGGCTCTCCAAGCTTTTGGGAGATTGATGGGGGCGGCACTTTGGGCATGCAGGGGGAAATCATCTTGTTAGGTTCTGCAGGTGGCCCCTGGATCGTCATTGCCGGCATGTGAAGGAAAATGACAATGTGTGGTAATGTACATGTGTTGTTGAATGGCAAGGGTTTCAAATGATACTTGGCATGGGTTTATGATAATGTCCTTTTTTATTGTTAATTAGGTAATTTGGCTTGACTAATACCTGCACTAATGCTGAAAAACCGTAGTGAAAGTGCTCATTTTTTTTCCCCATCTAACCCATGCAGTGATTAACTCTTTACAAACTTTATCTCTGCCTGCCTGGTGGACAAATTTTTTTTCGTTCGATATTGGCAACTGGCAGGCATCCCCTCACCGCCACTGCCACCATCACCACCGCCACCACCGCCACCGCCGTCACCGCCACCACCGCCACCACCGCCACCGCCGTCACCGCCACCGCCGCCACCGCCGTCGCCACCACCACCGCCGTCACCGCCACCACCACCACCGCCGTCACCGCCACCACCGTCACCACCGCCACCACCATCACCACCACCCCCTCCGCCGCCGCCACCTCCATCACCACCACCACCGTCACCACCACCATCCCCTCCGCCGCCGCCACCTCCATCACCACCACCTCCATCACCACCACCACCGTCACCACCACCATCCCCTCCGCCGCCGTCACCTCCGCCACCAGGAGGTTTGTATTTTTTTGGTCATGTTGGTGGTGGGGGCTGTCATCGTGTTGGCAGGCTAAGGCACGGGAAAAGGAATAACGGGTGGACGTTGAGTAGCGCTTGGCGTTGTGTACATTGCATATGCATATTTTATGGGCTTTTGGCAGTTTGTTTCAGCAGTTTCGCTGGGCATTCCTCCCTGCTAGATACTGGCACAAACCTTCTTGCAATTGCCTCTTAGACAACTGTATGCTGTCTGCACCCTGGCTTTCTACCAACTTCACAGTTAGGGCATGGCTCTTTTTTGCACTCCTCCTGTGTTCCCTGAGAGCCACTATTGTCCATGTTGAATTGCTTGCACAATTATGCCTATGCTGTTTCGGCAGATGTCCCTGCTGTCAGCCAGTGCCCCACCACTCCGGCAGACAACTGCAACTGGGATTCCAGCGACGACTCCGTCTTGGTCCTGGAGGCCGGTTCGGAGAGCATAAAGGTCATCATGCAGGATCTAGGTACCAGCAAGTCCGACTACAATGGTGCCGATAACGCGTCCCCCCTCACCAACAATGTGGACTACCTCCTGTGCTTCTACTACGACAACGACGGCTCTGGCCAGCTCTCCCGGGTCCAGGCCGAGGGCCGACTCATCCCCGGCGGTGAGGGTAGCTGGAGGGAGTGGCCCACGGGCTACGAGCAGGAGCGCAACCCGAACTCACCCCCATTGAACATCATCATGAACCCTGGCCAGCTGGTCATAAAGGGAGGCGTGTTCTCCAACAGCACCGACGAGATCGCGCCCGTGATGTATTCTCTGGGCGCCACACGCGTGCAAGCACAGCTGTTTAAGCTGCGGGCCAACGGCTCCTTTTTGGACGCCTCCAACCAGTGCTTTGACACGGGAATCATGGCCCGCGTGAGCTCGCCTGATCCGAACAGGTTCTCTGCCAACACCCAGTAGATTATCAGGCCAAAGTCTGCACGTACAACTAGTAGTGAGTTAGGGTGTTTGTGTGTCTGCAGGTGCATGATGACTGTACATCGATCGGGAATCAACTAACTGCGGTGCATGGATATCTGCTATACTTGACAAATCTAACTAATGATCAATGTAACAGGAAAGATGTTTAATTTTAAAACTCTGCATGTGGCGCCAGCCATCTTGCAACATATTACATCCATGCACGTTTATGCATGGCCTGCTCACATGCATGCTATAGCTAGTAGTGCAGTTGATTAATAAAGTATATTACACGTACCTCTCCGTGATTTGGACGAAGATGATGGACAAGGCCAAGTGGGCCCAGGTCATAGAGGACAACGAGCCCCCCCCTGTGGGGAAGCGCCCGCGTGTGCAAGCCCGTGGGAGGCACGCCAGTGCTGTATAGATAGATGTTGTAGGTAGTAATGCTGTTAGATAGATGCCGTAGGTAGCTGATGTAGATAGCTTAGACCGGTAGGATTGTTTGTACCCACCCATCCATCCATCGGGGTTAATGCTCCGTGACTCCCCGACGGGAGCACGAGTCTAATTAATTAATTAATTAATAAGTTAATAAATTAATTAATTAATTACACGTGCACATGCATATGTGCGCGCGTTGATCAGTCCACCTGCATATATTCTGATCAGACACTCCGCAAAGGTGAAAACCATAATTTGCGGTCAGTGCCGGGCCGCGGAAAATGCGGAAAAACGCGATCTGCAAATGAATCTGACCGGAATCGAACTGGGGACCTCTCGCACCAATTTTGCTGACTATAGGACGGACGTCTCCGGTTACCATGGCATCGCCAACTTACACCTACAGTCATCCGCAAAAGTTCTCCTGTCCGGGGAGTGATGCAAGCCTTTCGGATTTGGTACTAGATAAATCACTCGAGATCTGTGTGTAGGAGTACTACACACGTGTTTAGTCCACCTGCATATATAGCTGGCAGCTATCGCTTAATTGCATGCACTTTGATCGCACAATCAATGAGACAACGTTTGGAAAAGAAGTTTGCTTTGTTCTGCTGCCAATGACCTGCCAAAAAAAAGGTTTATTGCAAACCGGCCTGCCAAAAAAAAGTGTATAGCTGGACTTTGGACAACTTAGTTGGATGTACCTTGTGAGGCCTTATAAAATGTAGCAATTACCGACGACTGAATGATAATTAGTTGATTAGCTCCCGGCCCGTTGGGGAGTACGTTGCGGAGCACAATAATGCAAGATTATCATAGTGCTTTCCATCCCTGACGCCGATTGTTGCTATACAAACAAGAAGGGCCGAGTCAGAGACACTGATCCTTCTCTCACTGCCAATAAGGCAGGCCACAGGTGCATGCATGCAACCATGCACAACGTACATAATTTCACTAGGAGAGTCCGGCATTTACTGTGGGTGCAGTAAGGCCGAGGTCAGCTGACACGTAGCGGATGCGATTTCACAACAATGGCATCCTCAGCCTAGGCGTTCTACAAGAGTTGCGGCTGACAAAGCGGATGCTGTAAAGGCCAGGTGCTGTCAAGGCATAGGCTGCGGCACAAGCTATAAAAATAGCCACAATCAGCTATTTTTATGACTAATACATGGAGTGCCAGCATACAAATGAGTCAAGCCATTCCAACTTCCCCATCACAAAAGAAAAACGTGTAGCTTCCTCTATCCTGGGGGACCCGGGTGGGCTTCCACAGTTTCTAGCTTGTTGACATGTAGGTCAGCGCCCCCCGCTAATGTAGACGTTGTATGTGCTTCTCAGGGGAGGTGTTGTGGTGCACATAGTCGCTAGTCAGGCCGCTAGACTGCTGTTGAGCAGGCATCAGATCATCGTCCACTGACCAGGGGGAGTGCTTCAGCTTCCTGCGTCGAGAGAGGAACCTGGCTCTGGTGGCGATGCCACTGGAGGTGAGGAGCACTGGCGGCGGGGGAGAGGGGGGGGGGCAGGGCAGCCTTGCCCTATGATTCGGGCATATGGTGGGCACCCTGCAGTGCTACCCCTTGCAGCTCCAGTCGTATGAAGAGCTGGTTCCTGAGCTCCTCGAGAAAAGAGTCTGGGTTCTCCCCGGGCTGCATGCCGAGCTTGATCAATCCTGAGGATGACGCGGCAGCTGCGACGATTGTGGTCGGTGGCCTCGCGGCGCTGGTCGTCCCGATTCTGTAGCTTGGTGGCGCCGTGGCCGTTGGGTGATGAAACATCCGCCAAAAACATGCTAATCATGCAAGGACTTGGCCTTAGCCCTTATTGCACTCACAACGTTGTGTCTGCCCCCCCGGCAGCGAGAAATTAAGCTTGGGCATGCGTGGCCCCTTGTTGTATGTATTACTAGTAGGGCCAAGGGTACACGGCGAGATGCAGTCCTCCGACCAAATCAATGAGACCTGCTCAAGGCATGCATGACCCCTTGTTGTATGTATTACTAGTAGGGCCAAGGGTACACGGCGAGATGCAGTCCTCCGACCAAATCAATGAGACCTGCTCAAGGCATGCATGCACACAGGGAAACAGTTAGTGGCTCTAGTGAGAAACAGACAGTTCACACACTAGAAGAGCTCGATGTGTGTGAGACCTAGCACCTCATCATAGCTGCCAATTTTCCAGCACTGAAGTGGAAGTTGGCAATTAACCATATGAACACGGCCACATAAAAAGTGCACACATGCTCTTGGCACGTGGGACGGATAATCAGTAACGTTTAACTAATGATATATTGATAAGCCTCCCTCTCCCTTCTTGCCCCGGTCCCTCGCCCCCCCCGCCCCCCTCACCCTATTCTCCCTTCTCTCCTGGAAGCCGCATGCAGCACGAGATATGCATGCACATAGTCGGGACTGAAGTGCCTAAAATACACGCAGTTACGTGTTTGCAAATACGCCCCACCCTGGTGATCTGAGCTAAATACACAGAGCCAGCAGACCCGTAGGATTAATGTGGATGCAGCATCATGCAAGCTCAACTGCTTGCACGTGGTACCTTTTCCAAGAAAGCGCTAAGCACCCTTGAAGCTACCCCGGGGCCCCGGATGCTCCAAATGCTGTAGGCATGGCTGCATGTATTGATCAAAACGCGATCGACCGATATTCTAGCATGAGGGTGGCTACCATGGACCGCTGCACGAAAGACTGCCAATGCTTCTGCTAACCCGCTGCTAACCTTTGAGCGGCAATAAAGCACACTTCGGAAATACAACGCTCGCATAGGAGACAGCATACTACCGCTCAGTGGGAAAGCTGAACCGCATTGCTGACGATGCAGCAGACAAAGGCGGCTCTTCCATTGTCGACCAACGGGCTCGTCGGCCAACGGGTACGCACGAGGCTGCAAAGAACGACATGTGCCGATTAACCCCCCACACACACACAAGATCTGGGTAGCAACAGGAATAGTGTATTCATCGTGACCGTACTAGCGCACGGCCATAGAAGCATGCGATGAGGGATGACATTCATGACACTTGACACAAGCGAAATTAAAATTCCCCTTCACACGGAAAACACCGTGGTGGATATACAACACACGAAAGATGTCAGACGAATATATATCGGATGAGGCCATGAGAGAAATACAACCAGAGTCTTCCCAGTAGCATTTGGAGTGGTGATGCCGTGAAGGCCCCGCGCTATTTCGTACCTCGGAGCTACTACGTCCATCACCTCACTCTCATGGCGAGTCAATGTCAAGGACAAAGCAGTAGATGCTCGTAGTGTGATCTACACAGCAGCAACGTGCATGCGAAATGAAGGCAGAACACAACTCCCCTACAAAACCCAACTTCTAAGATAGCAATTGAGCGTTAGCGCCTTCTTGCTTCCTGGCTAAGTACCTACGTGTGCCGAGGTCGGGGGCGGGTGGGCGCCACGTGGCAGGTGCCGAGCCTGGTTGCGCAGTCAGCGAGTCAGCCATGCTGCAAAAGTGCGGTTGCGCGAAATTTGCCGGGAAACGGATGTCCCTCTTTTGGCGGGAAAGTAGAAGGACGTGTTGTTCCCGATCAAAGCGAGTTCCTCATTCCCCGCACGTCTCATTCCTGTGTGTCTCTGTGACCTTCCAGCTGCCTAGGGAAACCACATACACCTCGCACGAACTGACCCCCCGATGCGCGCTCGGGATCTCCAATTTAACCGTGGTTTCCCGGCAGAAAACAGCAGCACGCGTGCATGACGCGACTTGCGGGCGTGCAGCTGGACAGCCTATGCACGCCTCGTGCCCGTATACCACTCGGGCGAATTGCTGCTGCTGTTTCCTGTGCAATTGTTTATACAGGCAACCAGGTCTAGGTTGTGTGACATTTCTTTCTATAAACGCACGAGAATGCTGCAGCCGATTTCGACTCCGCGCTCGAATGAGGTCGCGTGCATGCGGTCCGTATCCCTGTGCATTCTTCACTCATCGCCTTACAGAGGAAGTTGTCCTTTCGTAATACCCGGTGGAGATCTGCACGGAGGAAAGGTATGCATTGCTGCTTTACACGTTTATTGCGGCGATGTGGTTTGTAAACCCGCTGCGTGGGCATCATTTTGCAAAACTTTTCCCTATGATACCATGGCCGTCGGACTGTCATAGGAACAAAATCACAAAATCAATGTCGATTAACCCCTGTTTTGCAAGAAACGCTTCGTGCTTTGATTAATGTTTGCCTTACAGGGTAGCTTCGATGTCGCCGTCACGGCCGACAGCTGCCCTTACCTGGTGGAGGCTGGTCGTGCTTGGGAGCGCACTGTGGCTGGTGACGATCGAGCAGGTGAATGCAGGTAAGCAGTGCATGACGCACGCCTGCCTGATGTTTAGGATACTATCCTCGGTAGTTTAGGACATGGCGTTTATTCGCATTAACCCTATCTAGCCTGCCTTGTTAAAGTACCTGTATCCTGCCAGGAGGAGTATCTTACGATTGCAGCTGGCATGCCAATCTAGCCTGCTCCCGTTCACAAAGGAGAGGCTGCATGCGATTAAGTCGACCAAATGTTTCGTTTGTGCCTGTTACCCAGGCTTAGCCATTGCCAAAATGTTCGCATGAATCATAACTTCCCCTGAAGCTCAGCCTGCCGGGGTCAGTGGATTGGGTGGCATATCGGGTGGCTTCAACAGTCATTTGGGTTGTTGTGACAAAGAGCCTGGTAGGAAGGTGTGTGCGGCGAATCGTCTGCTGCGGGTGCCTTTGCCAGTCTGCTTGGGGTACCTGTGCTTACTGGCCTACCAGAAACCCTCCAATAATTCGTTTGTCAAGGCCAGCAGGAGCGAGCAGCGCTACTGGCATCCTTGCATCCTTGTATGTGCACATTGTGCATCCTCTGCACATACGGTCTGCCTGGCTATTCGTGTGTGCTTGGAACCCATGCAACGCCACTGGTTTCCCCCATGCGTGTGCTCCTCGAGGTTCAACCAGCAACCTCGTCTGGCAATTGGGAGATCTGGGTTTACGTTCACAGGTGTATTTGTGATTCAGTTGCAGAGGTGGTGCCCGATACCCAGGTCCGACCGTCCTTATCGATCGTGCTATTTTATAGGAACCTACTAGCATATGTGTGTGGCTCTGGGGGAGCTGAGGTCCTTCATATTCATGCTGTCTGGCTCCTGCGTGTGCTTCTACAGTTTATGTGAGGGTCCTGCACATGCGCATATGTTACACTCCTACACCTCTCGTACATCTCGACGGACCCGGTGCTCCCTCGGGGTGCACGCGGCCAGGCCAAGCCACTGTAGGACCCAAGCCAGCGTCTCCACCGTTAGCGCCCATGTGAGGTACGGGTATCCACCGTTAGCGCCCATGTGAGGTACAGGTATCCCTGCCAGCCCTGGGCAGACCCTACCCTCCGTCTCCCCCAGCAGAAGCACAAGCATGCAACAGGGACCTGGGTGCCCAAATGTTTTCTTCCAGCCCCCTCACTGCCCTTTGGAACCTGAAAAGGGAAGTGAGTGTGGGCCAGGTGTGGGGTGTGATCATGATGAGACAGCGTATCTCTATGCTCGTCGTACTGACTCCTCGACAATACTGGAACCTTTCCGTTCGTCCCCCCCCCATCTGCCTCCCCTTTGCCTCCCCATTTGCCTGCCCTTGTGCTAGCGTGCCCCGACGGCTGGACGCTCGCGATGGGCAAATGCTACCGCCGCGGCCGCTACCTGATCAACTACCGGATGGCTCGTGACGCGTGCCAGAACTTTGAAGTGGGCGGGTTGACGGGCGTCCTCATATCCATCAACAGCACCGCCAAGAATAACCTGGCCGCCACGCTGTGCGGCCAATATCAGACGTGCTGGATCGGTCTCAACGACGTGGCCACGGAGGGCGTGTTCAAGTGGGCAGATGGGTCGACACCGTTTGAATATGGGTTCAGTGACGTGGATTCATACCCCTCGCCGCCCTGGCTATGCGGCCAGCCGAATAACAAGAACGAGAACGAGGACTGCGTCAGCCTCACAGTGATCGCGCGGGCCAATGGGGAGCTGCGCGGCCGCTGGAACGATGAGGAGTGCCTGGGTAACACGTACTATCCGCTGTGCGAGGCCGATGGTACGCAAGCAAGCGAGGTTTCTTCATTCTTACATTCGTCCGTCCGTCCTTCCGTCCGTCCGTCCGTCCGTCCGTCCGTCCGTCCGTCCGTCCGTCCGTCCGTCCGTCCGTCCGTCCGTCCGTCCGTCCGTCCGTCCGTCCGTCCGTTTATCCATCCACCCAACCATCCGTTGGTCTATCCACTGCTGTGGGTGCCCGAAGCGTGCATGAGGCTGAGAGTGAGCACGCACGCTCTAGGCTCGTTTCTCTGTGTGATCTTCGTCGCTTCTCTTGATGGGATGGCTCCGCGTGATCAAGCATCGCTTGCATGGTGGTCTCTAGTGGGCATGATGGCATGGATGATCAGCGGGGCCATGGCCCGCATGTCAAAATGTGTGTGTCGGCAAGCTCATGCAAGCGGTCACGGTGCCTCTTGGTATTCTGTTAGTATTTATACTACTATAAATGTACACGGTGCCTCTTGGTGTTCTGTTAATTTTTATACTACTATAAATGTACACGGTGCCTCTTGGTGTTCTGTTAATTTTTATACTACAAAAAAAGTGCACGGCGCCTCTTGGTGTTCTCTTGTAGCGTGCTTGTGCTACGTCTCGTCCACGGCTCCCTGTATTCTCTGTCGTCACCACGGATTGGTATCATATCAGCAACCCAGATTGCTTCTGCACTACATATGATCCAGACCATCGTGCCATGGTGAATGAACGATTCTCTTGCATTCTCATATCTGTCATCCTGCATACTTGAATGTTTTTGTCTATGATCCCGACCATCGTGCCATCGTGAATGAACGATTCTCTTGCATTCTCATATCTGTCATCCTGCATACTTGAATGTTTTTGTCTATGATCCCGACCATTGTGCCATCGTGAACGAACGATTCTCTTGCACTCTCATATCTGTCGTCCTGCACACTTGAATGTTTTTGTCTATGATCCCGACCATCGTGCCATCGTGAACGATGTTCGCGTGCTTGTCTGCTGGCTCGCTCCCACACGATGCCTTGCGCCCTCTCGAACTTTTACAATGGCATTTGCACGCTCGCTCACTTTCACATGCTTTCTGCTCCCTTGTTGGCTCTCTTCCCTGCAGTTCCCCCGCCGGCGCCGCCATCACCGCCACCGCCGCCGCCAGGTACGTCGGGCCCCTTACAACAGAATACCCTCATGGGCTGCGTACAAAGGCAGACGCAGGGATAGACTCCATAAGCCAGGCTCTGAACATCGTGGCTTTTCTTGTAAATAATTTTCTGCTAGCTATAGTTTGCTACTGTTCGCCAGCAAGTTCCTCGCTGTACTGCATGCCTGCATAGACGTGGCGTTTAATGTCCCAAACCCGGGTCTCGTCCATCTCCCCCCAATGGTATGCGCGCCTGCTAGTTAAAAATAGTCTTGCAACCTGCCTGACACCCACTTGAATGCACCCCACGTCCATCCTCTAAACATCCCACCCCGTTCTCCGCGACCCCTTGCAGTCCCACCCCCGCCGCCGCCCCCGCCGCCGCTGCCCCCCATCCCGCAAGGCCGCTGCCCCTCTGGCTGGTCCGAGTCGGTCAGCTCCTGCTATCGCAAGGGACGGCTGCAGTCCGATTGGATGCAGGCGCGCCAGCTGTGCCAGACGACAGAAGTGGGCGGCGTGACGGGCGACCTAGCCAGCATCACCACCCCTGAGGAGAACGCGGTGGTCGCCCGCGTGTGTGGCGAACGCGAGCAGTGCTGGATTGGGCTGAACGATGTGCGAGCGGAGGGAACATATGCGTGGGCCGGCCGGCAGCCGCGCCCTCCCTTCTCATTTGGCAGCCCCCTGCCCAACGGGTCGTACCCGACGCCCCCCTGGGAGCCTCGCCAGCCTGACAACTTCTTTGACCAGGACTGCGTGTTTCTGGAGGGCTACCTCGTGGATGGCACGTTCCGGGGCGTGTGGGATGACGAGGACTGCGCGGGCGGCTATTTTTACCCGGTCTGCGAGACCAATATCCCTGGTGCGCCTTCATGATTGCGCCTTCCTTACTGGATCTTTCTTATCGCATCTCTGTTGGCGTGTGTCGTTTTTGGCGTGCAGTCTGCCTCAATGCATCCTTGGAGGTGCATATTTATTGCTGTGTTTGTCTAGCTGCATCTCTCATGTTGTGTCGCTGTTCATGTGCGTGTAGTTCACGTGTCGTTGTCAATGTGTCACTGTTGGTGCGTTGTTGTCGGAACATCCTTTGTGCTGCTGCTGGGGCATCTATCTATGCAAAGTGCCATTCCCCTTGCTCCATCTTGCGGGCCTGTAGCTGCGTGTAGCGAGGTGGATGCCCCTGCCTCTGTCTGCGGCTCCTGGGGCTACATGCGTGCGCGGGCATACATGTCAATGATACTGACCAACGAAGCTTACAAGGGGATGCGGGAGTATAGCGGGTTGTTCGTGCCTTGTTGTCGCTGGCTGGGACGCACTGGCCTCAGGCCTGGTAGATCTCCCCGTAGTATAAGTAGAATAAGTAGTGTAAGTAGGATAAGTCGTGCAAGTAGTATAAGTAGTACAAGTAGTATAAGTAGTACAAGTAGTATAAGTAGTACTAGTACAAGTAGTACAAGTAGTATAAGTAGTATAAGTAGTATAAATAGTGTAAGCAGTATAAGTAGTGTAAGTAGTGTAGATTACGAAATTGGTTGCGCAGGCAGGCATCAGTCCTGTGGGTTGAGCAAGGCTCTTGTTTCACGTTGATAAGGCCGCACCTGGTCTGTCAGCAGCTCACCGTCTCAGCAGCAGACGGTGCCTTCAGCTCCTGGTGGTTTGCGGCACCCCGTCCATGCCCTGACAGGGCCCTGGATTTCATTGGGGGGGGGGGGGGACGTGGGCAGTTTCGGAAGGGATCCACTCCTTGTTGCACCACCCTTCTAACGCGTGTGACTGACCTTGATCCTCTCTAAATGCACTGGACTTTTGCTGTGTGTTGCCAACACAGTTCCCCCGCCACCACCGCCGCCACCGCCACCACCGCCACCATGTAAGTGCCAACCATGGTGTGCATGCATTGTGCATGGCATGCATTGCATTGTGCATGGCATGCGTTGCATTGTGCATGGCTTGCCTTGCATTGTGCATGGTGTGCATGCATTGTGCATGGCATGCACTGTGGAGCTATAGCTGATTACAAGCCTTCTCCACGGCTGACGCCTAGCGTTTAGTATTGGCATCGCCGTCCTGCATGGTGCTGTCGCTCACCGCTAAAAGAGACAAGGGTGAGCCAAGCTCATCCGGGGTCCCGTGCCCAGTCCAGGGCTACGCTGCACCCATGCCGCCTTCTCTATTGAATCACTTCTAGATCCATTTCCTGTGTGTTTCCTAGGTTGGAAGATGCACTTTGTTGTGCCCACAGCTCGTGCCCTCTGCAATGTTTCTTATCTGGTTGCGACCTTGCTTCGTTTTAGAATGGCACTCGAAGTTTCTCTAAGATTGGGTTGCCCCCTCATCATAGTTTTCAGCAAGGGAATGTGGTGATTGTACTGCGTTTAATACTTGAGTTACATATCCCAATGTTTGGGCAGGCTTTTGAACTATAGGGACACATGTGCCTGTGCTATACCCGTGCGCACGCAGCCTGCATGGATGCATGACACCTTGATGCGGGGCCGTTTCCTAACTTACATGCAATCTTTTGTGTGCTGCTGCTCCCTGTGCCCCCATTTGTTGCTGCGCAGCTCCGCCGCCACCGCCGCCACCGCCAGGTGTGTTGCAATGTCCTTTCAACTTTCCGACGTAAATTGGTGGTGTCTGTACACAATTCTAGAAAGCCTCTCGAAAGTACTTGCGCAGATGCAGATGCCCTCTCACCGCCCAGCTGTCACAGAGGCATCCAGCGGTCTGTCCCCGCCTCTGGCTGCGTTGTGTCGTGTCCTTGAATCATTGGGTGGTCACATTTGTCATCTTCAGGCCTTTAAATACTGCAACTTCTTCAAGCTCGACAAAGGATAGCATCAGATTGCTCAGTGGTGGATGGCATCGCCACCAGACTTGGTAGTTAAATCAATCCTGTGTTAAAACAATCAGGGTTGAGCGAGCCATCAGAAGATGGCAACCATGAGACTGGTTCAGCCTTATGTGCTCGTGTTCAGAGGATGTTATCACTTACTGTGACTCGACATTATATTGCATCAACTATGTTGCCCCCTTTGCGTTGGCCAAATTCTCGGTGGGCACTTGCATCGCGCAGTTGTCCCCGAGTGCCCCGTCAACCCGTCCACCACGTGCAACTGGGTGTCCGAGAAAGGCTCCACGATCTACATGCGGTCTGGCGTGGAGAGTATCCGCGTCATCATGTCCAAGCTGGGCACCGTGAAGAGTGACTACGATGGACCAGGCGGCGTGTCTCCGATGGACCGTTACGGGATGCATTACCTTGTGTGCTTCTATTATGACAAGGATGATGCCGGGCCACTCACGCGGCTGCAAGCGAGGGGCCGCTTGATCCCTGGGGGAGTAGGTGTCTGGCGGGAATGGTCCTCAGGGTATAGGCAAGAGCGGAACCCCATTGTGCCACCTTCCAAGCTGTTCATGAACAAGAACACGGTGACGATTAGGGGAGGGGTGTTTGAGACTCCGGAGGCTGAGCTGGCGCCCAAGTACAACGCGGTGCGCGCGGCCCGCGCAGAGGTGCTAATGTTCAAGCTGAATTACAACGGCTCCTTCATGGATGCGGGGACCCAATGCTTTGACACGGGACCGCTGAATAGTGTCAAGACTGCGGGCCCGGATATCTTTGCTGCAAAATAATGCGGTGCATGAAGGGAAATTCAGTACTAGATGCTTGACAATGAGTGCTATACACATAACCATCAATTATAACGAGCAACAATTAAATTTTTTTCATGACGTACATGTGGATGCATAACAAACGTGTAAACTTAATTATTGCATTAATTAATTTATTAAACACGTGCTCCCGCTGGGGGGTCACGGAGCACTGAAGTGCTTTTAATCCCTGTGTGTGCACAGCAGGAGAAAGGGCAGAGACCCCCATTCTCCTTCATGCCTAAGGCATGCCACATGCAGCTGCACTCGGACACGCTAAACTGTGTGTAAACGATCCGGCAATCTGTGGGTGCAATAAGACCCATGTGAGCATGGCATAACAAGGAGCGTGGGCGAGTAAACTGATCGTAGCCAGGACGCAGCATGGCTGTACACGGACTAAGCTAAGTAAGGCTATGGCTGGTTGTGTACCGTGCGTTAGCGGTGCACGTGACTAGGTATGTCGGCACAGCTAGGCAAACTGCATGCTCAGCATGGCTGCCAAAGCGGCAGTGCCTACCAATGATAGCGGCAGTGCCTACCAATGGATACGAGCTAGGGCTATATTACAAGCTATTCTAGCCCGCTGGGGGCGTCCACATCTTGTAGTTGATCATCAGGTCCCCGCCCCTCCAGTACACCTTGGGCTTGAATCTGGGGGTCCTGCTTGTGGCGGAGGTAATCCGGCCACAGGTCGCGTCGCTGCTGCTGCTGAGCGGGGGTCAGGTCGTCGATCGTCCAGCGTCCACTTGACGGAGGTCGTGCAACCGCTTGCGACGAGAGAGGAACCGCTGCTTGTCCTCACAGGAGGGAGCAGGACTGGTGGGGGAGCGCCGCCTTGTCCCGTGAGCGGGGAATGCGGTGGCACCCACGCAGTTCTACCTCACCGACCAGGCCCATGAGGGTAAGGAGCTGGTCCTTAAGCTCGTTGGCAAGGGAGGTTGACGTCTCACCTGGCTTCTGCCGGGGAAACGACGCAGCACCAGTGACCCGGCAGTCGCGGCGGGCGCGGTCGGTGGCCTCCCGTTGTTGTGCCTGGCAAAGGTCTTCAAGCTCCTGGAGTTTCGTAGCGATGGCGTCGGTGGTGGAGGCGCGGTCGCTGTCCGCAGCAGGTCTGCATAAGAGAGGGGCTGGAGGTCACCAGCATCCAGCCGAGGTGGCTGGGATGCGGTTAATTAATTAATTAATTAAACTCGTGCTCCCGTTGGGGAGTCACGGAGCACCGAAGTGCTTTTAATCCCTGTGTGTGCACAACAGGAGAAAGGGCAGAGACCCCCAGTCTCCGTTCAAGCCTAAGGCATGCCACAGCTGCATGCGGGCGCACTAGCTAAAAGGACTCGCTAACGATCAGGCAAACTGTGGGTGCAATAAGACCCATGTGAGCATGGCATAACAAGGAGCGTGGCCGGGCGAGTAAACTGATCATAGCCAAGACGTAGCATATGGCTGTACAAGAACGAAGCTAAGGCTAAGTACTTGGCTGGTTGTGTACCGTGCGTTAGCGGTGCACGTGACTAGGTATGTTGGCACGGCAGCCTGGGCAAACGTTCTAAGCATGGCTGCCATAGCGGCAGTGCCGACCAGTGGATACAAGCTAGGGCTAAATATAATTAGCTGTCTAGCCCGCGGGGGGCGTTCACATCTTGTGGTTGATCATCAGGTCCCCGCCCCTCCAGTACACCTTGGGCTTGAATCTGGGGGTCCTGCTTGTGGCGGAGGTACTCCGGCCACAGGTCGCGTCGCTGCTGCTGCTGAGCGGGGGTAAGGTCGTCGTCCAGCGTTCAGGTGAGGTCGTGCAACCGCTTGCAAGCGACGAGAGTCAGGAACTGCTGGCAGCTTGTCCTCACGGGAGGGCCGGAAGGTGAGCAGAACTGGTGGGGGAGCCGCCTTGTCCCGTGAGTGGGGAAGGCGGTGGCACCCACGCAGTTCTACCTCACCTACCAGGCCCATGAGGGTA
>RPFO01000164.1:2976873-3044373 GCA_009746045.1 Mesostigma viride | reverse complement strand
AGTAAGTAAGTAAGTAAGTAAGTAAGTAAGTAAGTAAGTAAGTAAGTAAGTAAGTAAGTAAGTAAGTAAGTAAGTAAGTAAGTACTTGCGTGTCATACGCAAAGGCATGCCACGGAGTACTAATATGCTAATCTCATTAGAAAAAATAATTACAAAAAAGTTTAAACAAATATCGTCTGCATCATTCCCCGAACCATTAAGCACTAGTAGATGGGGATGTGATCCTTATCCGAGCTGTCCTCTACTGTAATTGCAGACGAGGCGGTAGTGTAGCGGCTATCCTCAGGGCCAATAACCTCCACCTGCGGACTTCTACCCTGGCTAGCAACGGTCAATCCGCGGGGCCCGTGGGGAGAAAACAGGAGCATACCCCTCAGGAAGGTGCTTATCGCAGATGGCAGCCCATTTCTCCTTGTCAATCATGCGGGCGCGGAGTACGGATAGTCCCATCTGGAAGCCCTGCATATCTTCAAGCAGTTGTGTCACATATATAGGTCCGGGTAGCGCCGCGCCGGTGCCGGGCGCGCGCAAGTTTGCCAGCGGGTTGTGATGGGACAAGGGGACCCTAGCTGCCATAGGAGGAGGTAGTCTACCTGGTTGGCCCGTCTTAAGCCCCCTGGCAGGGCCCACATCGGTATTCACCTGGTCTGTGCGGGCAAGATGGCCGGCAAAGAGGAGGCGGCGGTCTCGGATGGTATGGGTGACAAGAGGGAGCTCGCAGTAGAGCTCGGCCCGGGTGCGGCGTTCGGATGTCATCCTTGCAGAGGGAGGGAGCCAATGTGGCAGCTGGCCGCTGCGCAGGCCGGGCTAGGTTGCGGAGCTTTCTTGTGATGTCGGCTTCCGTTAGCTGGAAGAAGCTGCACAGGATAGCGAGGCGGCGGGCGGTCACTGGCACTTCTTGGTGAGGAACTCCTCCAGGTGCTCGTCGGGGATGGGCGCATGGGGGCCAACGAGCTTGCGTTCCTGTGCTAAGAGTACTGGACTACTTCGGCGTGCATTCTTCCTTGGTCAGTTGCAGCCAGCGAAGGAAAGAAAAGCATTCGTAATCTCGTAGGTACTTTCGCCATTTGTGCTCGTGACAGGGTTAGTTCTTGGGCTCTGGCGAGGCGCTTGGCGATGTTTTTGCTGGTGGTGCAGGTTGGCGGGCCCAGAAGGCTGGGCCAGGGCGATGGAGAGTGGGTTGGGCTGGGAGCCGGCAAGCTCCTTTTCCAAACCTCGCTTGGCTTTTGGAGTCGTCATAGCGCTGCTTGTCACCATGCGTAATGTTGTCAATACTGCGTTTTGGCCGCAGCCGATTATACTGGCGGGTGCATCTTAAAAAGGCGCATCGAATGCAAGTGGTCTGACTGAGCTTGGGGCTCAGACGCAAAAGATCTGAACTCCGCCGGACGTCAGCCATACCGCCGTCTTTGTATGATCAGATTACTTGCCCACGCTCTTTCTATTAATTATTGCATAGATCATATTATAATGCTGCCATGAATCTAGCTTGTGAAAATGATACATATACTACTATTAATTAAGAATGATAAATTGCGGTGGTGAGATTGGCATGCAACATAAGAAAAAACCCGAAAAGAAGAAGAACCCTGAAGAAATAGTAATCTGACACGGACATCCAAGGATCACGCCAGCTGCACAAGGTACAACTATCTACATCACAATACTACGACACGCAGCAACAGCGCTGCCGGCCCACCATGCAGGCCTGGCAGGCCGGGATCTAGACCGCATGGGTCGCGAGAAAGTCGGCCCGGGTGCGGCGGAAAAACACATCAGCCACGGTGCGAGTGAGGGCGAGTGACAGGCGCTGCCGCCAATACGAGGACCACGTGCGGGCAGACCACGGGGCGGTCTGACCCTCGAGGTTGAGGCGGTCTTCACGGCGCTGGCAGCACTCGTGGAAAAACTCCGCTGTCTTGATACATATATTCATTGAGAATGATAGATTACGGAGGTGAGATAGGCATGCAACATAAGGAAAAACCCGATAACTGGGAGAATAACCCTGAAGAAATTAATAGTAATCTGACACAGACATCCAAGGATCACGCCAGCGGCACAAGGTACAACTAACTACTAGACATCACAAAACTACACGCAGCAACAGCGCTGCCGGCCCACCATGCAGGCCTGGAAGGGATCTAGACCGCATGGGTCGCGACAAAGTCGGCCCGGGTGCGGCGGAATAACACATCAGCCACGGTGCGAGTGAGGGCGAGTGACAGGCGCTGCCGCCAATACGAGGACCACGTGCGGGCCGACCACGGGGCGGTCTGACCCTCGAGGTCGATACATGAGGTTGATACATATATATGGTAGCAGCTCCAGCCCAGTGCATGGAGTTGCACATAGGGTGCGTATAAAGCAGAATAAATGTAATGTTTGTCGATCACCATGTACAATTTGACATTTACCTAGCTACTGCATGCATGTGCTGGCCCCAGCTCTAGCATGATGAACAAGCCCGGGCATGCATTCGACATATACGTTGTACTACAAAATAAATATTGAGTGCATATGTCGCCCGGCCGACCTGCATGGGCTTGCATGACTATCCTCTCCAAGACGACTACTTACTCTAGCTAGTCCTTACGTACGACTAGCTTTTAAGTTGCATGGGACTGGCGCATGCATGAGTTCAGGAATAGTTTACTACTGTAGCGTTACATACGCGATGGATGTATAGCATGCAACAAATGACGGATCATGCCATGAAACACACGATCAAGGATATTCTAGCTAAGATAGGCAACAAATGACGGATCATGCCATGAAACACACGATCAAGGATACTCTAGCTAAGAAATGCAACAAATGACGGATCATGCCATGAAACACACGATCAAGGATACTCTAGCTAAGATATATGTTATATGGTGTACGGGGAAAGACATGGTAGTAGGTATGATCGAGGCACTTATAGCACATGATCCTAGAATGCACATTGCATGAAGAGCTTCCACAACAATTTATTGGCAAATTCACCAATATCTTTGCACTACATAAACTTGTACGTCCAGGAATATAGACATCGCGTCATGTTAATGCAAAAGGTCTAAGTAAATTTATGCTATCCAACCTCCAAAGTCGGTGTGACCAACCAAAGAGAAGCAAACCTTGACTAACTCCCGAGGAATCGCTAACAAGAACACTGCTTAAGTGCGCAATCCTGGACAGCACTACTGAGCTGGCCAGCTGACATATACATTCCATTCCATGATGTATCACATGCCATGCTGCCATGTCTCAGGTGCTACGTTCTGGACAGTAAATCCCATCACAATCCATCACATTCCTGGTCATAGCTGCCCTTTCAACCTGGTCAGTCCAACCCTTGTGCAGCACTCTGTAGCAGGTGGGACAGGGACCATTCTCGCCCACCCATCTGGGTCGTTGCAGGGCTCTCAGCCCGTGCTTGCATCCGCAGCGTCTCGATGATGCGGCAGGCCAACGCTGTCATCCTGTTATCTGTGGTGACAAGGGTACAGAAGCAGTGCACAGGCACAGGAAGAATTCAGTGCAGTGCTACCAATCTCTGATAATAAACAAACACACTCCCAAGTAATGCTCCGTGAGGGTGACTCCGGTTGACTTCCAGGGGCAAAACCCCACCTGCAGAAACTGAGTCAATAAACTACCTACAGTATGAGCATGACAGTTGCAATTTCATATTGCATGCAAGGGTACAAAGGCACGCATAGTTTAAGCACACTTAAAACTCTTGAATGTCCACATAATGCAAGCACTATTACAGATACGTAGATATGCAGATATGACTAAATGCACCCACGTGCTACACTGCTATGCATGCACCAACACAGGTGCGTAAACACACAAACAAGCACAAAACAAGCGTTGGCTTCATGCTGCCTCGTTGCAATGGCAGAGTTGGGTGCAAACGGGGAATAGCCAACCAGTGGTTGGTGAGCCAACCAGGGCCTTTGAAGTGTCAGGAAAAACAGTTGCACGAGTCAACCAGGGATGAGCCTCTTTCATCACAAACATATCAGGGGCTGCTTCTTTTTTCAAGTTATCAGGAGGTCATTTCGAACCCTAGGAAAAATAACAGAAAAGTAAGATCAGTCCTCCACTCGTAACTTGTCCTGACTTAAATGGAATATGTGTCGGCCTTATTCCATTTAACGCTCACCGGCGGTATCGCAAAGCAGTATAGTGTACAAATCTGCATGCACCGCAGCAGATTAGCGCTTACCCCGCCACGAACACGTTACCTGCAGAATGGAGCTCGACAGCTGCGGTCGAACGGGCATTCACGCCACCAGGCCTCGTGCGCGTGGGTGCTGGGATGGATGGCGCCGCGGCCCATTTGAAGAGCAGGTGCAAGAAGTGAGTGGGAGGGACGCCTGCCGTGTGTGAGGTTAGGCCACGATGGACAAGAACAAACAATAAAAATCGTTTTGCCGATTGGCTGTCAGTTCAGATGTGCCAACATAGCAACCCAACAATAAAAGCCCAGCAATCACCAACTCATCGGCTGAAAGATGGGCTGAGCCTCATGTCCGATTGAGGACGGTTTTGGATGTGGCGAACAGAAACACATCGTCTATCAAGGAGACAACCTTGATCTATGTCTAACAAGGGGTTGCTAACAGAATCAAATGGCTACGTTACACACACATACTGCTATGATGATGCGTACTTAGATAAACACACCGTCGTTCATTAAAAAATAGCCACATGCAAAGCATTCTTGCCAATAAATATCATATTTACTAGTGGCAGCCTGTTACATGATTGCGCATCTGAAGAGGACAATGCATGTGACACGGCATGTGACATATGGCACTGCTTGCTGACCATGAGCTGCTTGGTGATGTGCATGGCTACACCACGGCACCCTGGGGATACCGAGGGCCTAGCCCGGGAATGCCTATCAAAGCTTTAGGGGCAGAGACTACGCTGACAGGTCTAACATTTCCCTCAAAAGGCACCGTGTTCTTTCTCGAGCCGATGAACACAGCGATGAACTCCCCATTCCCTTCACTGCTTCAAGGGTCTTTCAGCTAGCTGTGGTGCTTACCAAAGAAGAGAGGCATGGCCTACTGATGATCTCCTAATGGTGGCCTAGTGAGGGTGGCCTAGTAATGGTGGCCTAGTGCTGGTGGCCTGGTGCTGGTGGCCTGGTGCTGGTGGCCTGGTGCTGGTGGCCTGCGCGTGATCAGTCCAAACTTCTGGCAAGAGCAAGCGTACAGGCTTCCATGGTGTGGCGAGTGCAAGAGGCATGCCACTAGGCGGGGCAGAAATTTTTTCCTAGCCTGGCATGCCATGCCTTCGCCTGCGCAGCAGTGGCTGGCCCTTCATGAACTTGACCCCCCAACCACACCAGTGAAACCATGCACATCGCACACACAAATGTCCTTAGACATGATTGGTGTACGGCCTATACCCAGATGAAAGAACATGCATGCGATGAAGGCACACCCCACCGCCCACGCCTTGCCTGCAAACATCGTTTTACGTGCAAACATAATTTTACCTGCAAGCGTCGTTATACCTGCAACTGCCGTCGTACCTGCAAACATCTCGCGGAGGAGCACTAGGGTCAGCTCCCACACGTGCGCCAGAAGAAACGCGTCTGAGGCCCGACTGTTGCCACCCGCAGAGGAAGGTGTGCCCTTTGCTTGCGGGTCACTGGTGCCGTCCGTGAGGGAAGTATGGATGGAGCGAGGGTCCCTGCAGCCACGCACCGTAACGCAGTGAAAGCGATAACAACCGAGATTGGGAACTCAGTTAGTCTCCATGCTTTGCTGCAGACTAAGTCTCAAAGGCATTGTGAATACAACGTATGAATAAGCCTTGTAAACCTACGTTGGTATGTGAATATAAATACCACGTGGGCTATGCAGATAGGACTGCTAGTTGAGTCACATGCATTTCCCTAGATAGGTACGTTGGTACTTTGGGTACTGGGGTACGTGACAGATGTCAGTACCCAGTATACGTAGTGTCCTGCCATTGGACGGTACTAGAGTATCCTAGATAGGGAACGTACTGCAGAGTGGATTGATCTGTGATCACACGATGCTGTGACTACACTGCTACCTGCCATCGTGCGGCCTCGGGCCAACGGTCTCCACCCAACGGTCACTGGCGGCGCGACCAGTGAGAGGAACGTTGATAAAGGGTAAACCTATTTTCTAATGAGCAAGCAATTCATAGCCAACCATATTCTGTGCTCTCAAGCAAGCAACTTTACCGCGTTCGTGCATTATCATTCCTAACTTGAATTTTACAAACACTCCAATGGCTATCGATAAGATCGTGAAGAAGTTGACATACGATGATGATGAGAATGGGCAGGATAGGAGGATGCCTAAGGAAAACAAGAAGCCGGCTCGTGATGCGGCTATCTCGAAAAAGAAAAAGAAACAAAAGAAGAACAACAACAACAATGACAATAACAGCCAGGTGGAGGGTCCGGCTGCCCCGAGGCTGTCTGAACAACCCCCCTCCCCTGTGCGCCAGCCGGTGGCGGAGCCGGTTCCCCCACGGGGAACCGAACAACCCTCTCCCCCGGCGGCTGCGCTAGCAGCACCCACTGCTGGAGCAGCCATGGCTGCGGCAATGCGGCAGGAAAACAACCCCACAGGAGGCACCGGCCCCGCGCCGGCCCCTTGGGCTTCCTCGCCCCCACAGCCTGGACCACCGACGACCACCATCCGGGAGCTTATGCCCCGGCAGACGGCGTCGGTGGCTCCTGACGGAACGATAACATATCGTCCCGCCATATCCAATCTCAACATCCCGTTCGCACAAGGATATAACCTCATCGAACTCCAGCTCGGGAAGCCGTCCAACCTTCGTAAAAAGAAGGATATGGAAAGCGTCAAGCTCACTCGGGTGCTGCGCAGGCCCGTCGCCCCCATCGCCGGACAACCCATGTCCGACGATGAGGTGTCGGACACCGCCAGCCTCCCCGACGGGGAGCAAGACATCGTCCTCACCCCAACGCTCCTGGCAGTGGAACAAGCTGCGCTGGTGGCCAATGAGGAACGTCGCGCGCGTCAGCGTGACAGGGAGGTCCGCCGTGAGGCGGACTTCCGTCTCGCTGAAAAGCGGCAACGGATAGAAGAGGAAGCTGCACGTCGCCTGGCCAGGCACCAGGCGATGTCAGCTGCGTACCGCGAGGCAACCGAGCGGTTACGTGACATCCTTCTACGTGACGAAACATCCAGACTATCTGCTTGAATATGCTGATGGCCAAGACCTGGCCGCCTTAATCGGTCAGCGCACTTCAAGGCCATGGACTCCATCACCCAAAGCAGTGTGACGGATGCCATCTTGGCCAAACATCATCATGGCCAACTGCTCCTGGATATCCCCCTGGCGTGGGGGGACCCCTGCAGGAGGGTTGCTGGGTGCCATTGGCACCTCTGGACCTCTTCCCAGGGCTGCATGGGGCCCTGGCACCTCCCCCTTGGTAGGGAGGGTGCCCCAGCCCACAGGGCGAACCTGGGGCGGTGGGGGAGGGGGAGGGGAGGCCCTGGGGGCCTGGGGCGAGCCCGGGGGGGTCTTGGGAACCCCACTGGGTCCAGCCCCAGCCGAGGAGGGTCTGGCAGGGTTGTCGGCCTGTGCCCTCCTGGCTGCCTCCTCCCTTTGGAGACGTTTGATTTCTTTCCTGACTTCCTGCTCCATGAGGGCAGCATGAAAGGCCTCCTCATCAGCTGGGATGTCAGGTGGTAGGGGGTTCAGTTAGTCTCCATGCTTTGCTGCAGACTAACTAAGTCTCAAAGGCATTGTGAATACAACGTATGAATAAGCCTTGTTAACCTACGTTGGTATGTGAATATAAATACCACGTGGGCTATGCAGATAGGATTGCTAGTCGAGTCACACACATTTCCCTAGATAGGTACTTTGGGTACTGGGGTACGTGACAGATGTCAGTACCCAGTATACGTAGTACCCTGCCATTAGACAGTACTAGAGTATCCTAGATAGGGAACGTACTGCAGAGTGGATTGATATGTGATCACACGATGCTGTGACAAGACTGCTACCTGTCATCGTGCGGCCTCGGGCCAACGGTCTGCACCCAACGGTCACTGGCGGCGCGGCCAGTGAGAGGAACGTTGATAAAGGGTAAACCTATTTTCTAATGAGCAAGCAATTCATTGCCAACCATATTCTGTGCTCTCAAGCAACCAATCTAACCGCTAACTTGAATTTTACAATCGCTATGGCTATCGATAAGAACATCGCTAAGAAGCTGAACTTTGATGATGAGGATGATGGGCACGATAGACGGCTGCCGAAGAAAAACAACAAGAAGCCGGCTCGCGATGCGGCGATTTCAAAGAAAAAGAAGAAACAGAAAAAGAACAACCATGTCAATGACAGCCAGGCGGAGGGTCCGGCTGCCGCAAGGCAGACCTAACACCCCCCCTCCCCTGCGCACCAGCCGGAGGCAGAGCCGGTTCCCCCCAGGGGAACCGAACACCCCTCTCCCCCGGTGGCTGCGACAGCCGCAACCACGGCACAAGCAGCCATGGCTGTGGGACAGCGCTCGGAAAACAACCCCCTAGGTGGCACCGGCCCCGTGCCGGCCCCTGGGGCTTCCGAGGCCCCACAGTCCGGACCACGGACATCGACTATCCGGGAGCTTTTGCCCCGACAGACGGCGTCCGTGGCTCCGGACGGGACGATCACCTTTCGTCCTGCCATATCTAACATCAATGTCCCGTTCGCCCAGGGACACAATTTAATTGAGCTACAGCTTGGGCGGCCCTCCAACCTTCGCAAGAAGAAGGACATGGAGAGTGTTAAGCTCACGCGGGTGCTGCACAGGCCCGTCGCTCCCATCGCCGGACAACCCATGTCCGACGATGAGGTGTCGGACACCGCCAGCCTCCCCGACGGGGAGCAAGAAATGTTCCTCACCCCAGCGCTCCTGGCAGTGGAGCAAGCTGCGCTGGTGGCAAACGAGGAACGTCGCGCACGGCAGCGTGACCGGGAGGTCCGCCGTGAGGCGGCCTTCCGACTCGCTGACAAGCGGCGACAGATTGAAGAGGAGGCTGCACGTCGCCTGGCCAGGCACCAGGCGATGGCAGCCGCGTACCGCGAGGCAACTCAGCGGTTACGCGAACTCCTTACCCACCCTGACTATCAGTTGGAATACGCTGATGGCCAAGATCTGGCCGCCTTAGCGCGGTCAGCACATTTTAAGGCAATGGACTCCATCACCCGAGCCCGGGTGACGGACGCCATTTTGGCTGAGAATGGGGTGGTGCCCGAGGAGGCCCCCCCGCTGGCTGCCACTAAGGGCCCCTCCCCCCCCCAACCCTACAAGTCCAAGGAGGGCCTCCTGGTCCTGAACATGGGGAAGGGCAAGGTTCCCCGCCACTAGGGCGTCCCGGACTGAATAGTCCTTGTCCTTGCGCTTCCCTTGGTCCAGGACCAGGAGGCCTGGCTTGGTCTTGTAGGGTTGGGGGGGGATGGGCCCTGAGTGGCTGCCAGCGGGGGGGCCTCCTCGGGCACCACCCCATGTTTGGCCAAGATGGCATCCGTCACACTGCTTTGGGTGATGGAGTCCATGGCCTTGAAGTGCGCTGACCGCGCTAAGGCGGCCAGCTCTTGGCCATCAGCATATTCAAGCTCGTAGTTTGGATGTTTAAGGATGTCACGTAACTGCTCGGTTGCCTCGCGGTACGCAGCTGACATCGCCTCATGCCTGGCCAGGCGACGTGCAGCTTCCTCTTCCATCCGTTGCCGCTTTTCAGCGAGACGGAAGTCCGCCTCACGGCGGACCTCCCTGTCACGCTGACGCGCGCGACGTTCCTCATTGGCCACCAGCGCAGCCTGTTCCACTGCCAGGAGCGCTGGGGTGAGGACGATGTCTTGCTCCCTGTCGGGGAGGCTGGCGGTGTCCGACACCTCATCGTCGGACATGGGTTGTCCGGCGATGGGGGCGACGGGTCTGCGCAGCACCCGAGTGAGCTTGACGCTTTCCATATCCTTCTTTTTACGAAGGTTGGACGGCTTCCCGAACTGGAGTTCGATGAGGTTATATCCTTGTGCGAACGGGATGTTGAGATTGGATATGGCGGGACGATATGTTATCGTTCCGTCAGGAGCCACCGACGCCGTCTGCCGGGGCATAAGCTCCCGGATGGTGGTCGTCGGTGGTCCAGGCTGTGGGGGCAAGGAAGCCCCAGGGGCCGGCACGGGGCCGGTGCCTCCTGTGGGGTTGTTTTCCTGCCGCATTGCCGCAGCCATGGCTGCTCCAGCATTGCGTGCTGCTGGCGCAGCCGCCGGGGGAGAGGGTTGTTCGGTTCCCCGTGGGGGAACCGGCTCCGCCACCGGCTGGCGCACAGGGGAGGGGGGTTGTTCAGACAGCCTCGGGGCAGCCGGACCCTCCGCCTGGCTGTTATTGTCATTGTTGTTGTTGTTCTTCTTTTGTTTCTTTTTCTTTTTCGAGATAGCCGCATCACCAGCCGGCTTCTTATTTTCCTTAGGCATCCTCCTATCCTGCCCATTCTCATCATCATCGTATGTCAACTTCTTCACGATCTTATCGATAGCTGCTGGGCGCCTTGTAAAATTCAACACGTTTGCTGTGGGGTGTGGGTGTTGAACAGTGTCATTTATATCTCGATTTTCGGCTTGAGGGCACAAGCCTTATGCTATCTGTCATACCCTAGCTGGCCCAGACAACCAGCTCTATCCACTTTATTTAATGTGTACTCCCAAAACTAGCCAAGACAACCAACTGTGTACACCTTGTTTAATGTGTAATCCAATACCTTGCCAAAACAGCCAGTTGTAACCAACCTCGCCCAACCAGCCATGTTTATTTTGGTACCCCTAATCAACTTATAACAATAACAATAATGTTGGGGATGCAGACCTGCATAACAAATAAAGAATAAAATAATACTGGAGCTAGTCTCCATGCTTTGCTGCAGACTAAGTCTCAAAGGCATTGTGAATACAACGTATGAATAAGCCTTGTTAATATACGTTGGTATGTGAATATAAATACCACGTGGGCTATGCAGATAGGACTGCTAGTCGAGTCACATACATTTCCCTAGATAGGTACGTTGGTACTTTGGGTACTGGGGTACGTGACAGATGTCAGTACCCAGTATACGTAGTACCCTGCCATTGGACGGTACTAGAGTATCCTAGATAGGGAACGTACTGCAGCGTGCATTGATCTGTGATCACACGATGCTGTGACTAGACTGCTACCTGTCATCGTGCGGCCTCGGGCCAACGGTCTGCACCCAACGGTCACTGGTGGCGCGGCCAGTGAGAGGAACGTTGATAAAGGGTAAACCTATTTTCTAATGAGCAAGCAATTCATTGCCAACCATATTCTGTGCTCTCAAGCAAGCAACTTTACCGCGTTCGTGCATTATCATTCCTAACTAACTCGCCAGCATTGTCCCTGGAATCGCGTGCACCGTGAGAGTGCAATGCTGCTGTGAAGGAGAGATTTATGATTTGATGGTAAGTTAAATATGCAGGCAGTACGCCCATTGCTAGCGACAACGCAAAAGCAAAATGCGAGTCAAAGTCGCGCACACGAAAAGAAAAGGCCTTCACCAACACAAACCACTAGCAACGTGGGCGCACCCGCCCTATTCTACCAAAAGAAAAGCCGGTCCAACATCCATTTGTGCCTCTCCCTTCAATACTCCCAAATCTATACATTATCGCCCATACCCTAAGCGCAGCACAGGGAAGCCCCGAGCTGACGCACCCTCCCCCTCCCACCCCCCCCCTGTTCCTTAACACCCCCCTTCATTAATGATGCAACCCCTTGTGCACACACTCACCACTTCCAGTGCGGCGCGAGCGGAGGCGGCAACGAGAGTGGCGCCAGTAGAAGGGGTAGCACGTGGACGCGCAGGGTGCGGTACACGGGGTAGACTAGAGGTCCGGATAACCACCCCTGCGACAGCGGGCCCACAGCGAGGGCTCTGCCACCCACCCCTGCGATCGCGCCAGCACTCCCCGACCGCCCCTGAGCATGCTCCTCGGCCCATTCTCCGCTGTCCATGTCGACAACGCCCTCATCCCCGCCACCCCCCTCCGCAACAGGTGGGCCACCCTCCTCATCCATGTCCTCATCCTCATCTTCAGGTGCATCCTCTTCCTCCTCCGCCTCCTCTTCCTCTTCTTCCTCCTCATACTCCAGATCCTGGCCCTCCTCTTCCTCTTGTTCCCCCTCTTCCTCATTGCCCTCCATGTCCTCATCGCCCGCCTCCATGCCCACGTCCCTTGCTCGCTTGCTCAACTTACTGCTGCCAGCCCGAGCCGTCACGGTGGCCAGCCCACCAAACCGCGCCAGGCAGCACGCCTCCACCACCGCCGCCATGCGCACCAGCAGTGGGCCCACCGCCGGCAATGCCGCGCGTGCCGCCGCAAGGGGCAGCGACCGGAATAACCCCAGCACCGCAGGCACAAGCACAGGGACCAGCGGCGCCAGCAGGCTGGAGGGGACGATGGGGCCTGCCGCCTCATCGCCCCTTACGCTGCCACCAGCACCGTGCCCCAGCGCCCGAGAGGCAGCCACTGGGCTGGCGTCCCTTTGTTTGCCAGCAGGATGGGCATCGTTGCTGCTAGGCGGAGCGCCTGTGGCCACTCCGGCCATGCTTCTATCATCGTTCACCCATGAACTCGAGCGCAACAGCGCGGACGATATCCAGTGCAGCAACGTCACGGCCGCCACCTCCGCCCCAGGCACGCCAGATGGAGGCGACACGGCGGTCGCCTCGCCCAGGAGAGACGCCCTCTCAGCAACACCGTGCCGTGCCCGCGTGCCAGATGTCAGCACCTTGGACGACAACCGCAGGCTGGCAAGCGCCACGTGGCGGAAGGACGCGACTTCGCCTCGTGACGACAGGCAGAACGGCGAGCTGGCAGTGACCACGGACAGCACTGCGAGGGCCACCGGTGCGAGGGAGGCGAATGGATTGTTGCCGCTGCTGTCACGGCCGCTTCTGCCGTCTGACTCACCAGTTGGCAGCGCCTTGTCCACCGAGAAACCTTCATGGCCTCGGCTCACGCCGCCATTGCTTGCATGCCTTCCTAGCCCCCCCCCCGTCGAGGCATTCACATGATGACCACAACTAGTCGCATGACCTGCATGGGCCACATCGCTTCCATCACCGTCACCGGCGCTGCCAGGAAACAGATGGTCGGTTGGGAGGTGCGAGTCCGCTGGGATGGCATCCTCCGCCCACGCGAGCAGCGCCAACAGCTGTGGGACGCGGAGCGAGAAGCCCCCGCACGGGGAGCTCGATGGTCGGGCCTGCGCCGCGCGCAGGGTCCCTGCCACAAACCGCAGCAGGGGGAGGGCCACCACGCCCGCGAGGGTCAGGGACAGGCGGCCGCCCGCCCGCCCCATCGACGGTGGGGCAGCATCCATGCCCTGGGATGGAAATGCGGTGGAAGGGTATTGACTGCTTGCGATTGTGCTTCCCCGGATGAGCTGGCGCGCGGAGGACGCTGACGTCAGCGCATCCAGCAGCTGGCAGGCGGCGGCCAGGCAGGGCTCCAGGGGGTCGCTGGGCGCGCGGGGCAGTGGGCGGCGCTGGACGTGGCGGGACGCCAGAATCAGCTCCAGCGCGTTCAACGCGAGTCCTGCGCAGCCCACCTCGGAGCCAGGCAGCACGCGGGGGGTGGGCGCGTCGGTGGCGGCGATGGCAGGGTCGCCGAAAGCGTGGAGGGAGGGCGTGGCGGCGGCTCGAGTGGTTGAAGTGGTCAGGGCTGCCAGGGAGGCACAGGTGGCGGATGCCAGCCAGGCGACCAGGCCGGTGCTCGCCAGCAGGTCGGAAGCACAGCGGGGGATGGCGATCGCCGAGCGGATGACCTGAAGGGGGGGGGGAGAAGTGATGGGGTACATCGTGCACGAGCGCAAATGAACACTCGTGCATGTCAAGACAATAAATCAAACAACACTACCCCAGAAAGCAAGATAAGTAACCATGTTGATACTTGGGTTGACTTCAAGGTGCCGCTCTGTAGCCAGAACACACAAAGCATCCGTCCTGTGATGATGGATTCTGATGTAATGCCTGCCTGTTCATGGCTGCGCTTATGCATTGTGGCTTCTTGTTTCTTCTGTCCCCTGTCCTCCATGGTCGCAGACTACTAATTCTATGTGGTCACTATATGGTCCCTATCTGATTGCTCGCAGCATCCACACGCGGGCACGGCTGCAGCAAAGAATGACCCACGTAATTATGCTCTTATACCACAGCATAGCTCAGTTGCAGCAGAAAATGGCCATCATCATTATCATCATCATCATCATCATCATTTTTATTATTGTTCTTCGTCTGATTATTATTATTGTTATAATAATAATTATATTATTATTATTATTATTATTATTATTTTGTTTTTTGCTCTGAGACCACAGCACAGCTCACCAGCAGCAATGACCGGTATTATCCCGGCAATGTTACCGCTACCGTGTCCATAGTAAACTCCTAGCGAGGCTCACCTGCAGCACCAGCCAGCGCGCGTACGCGTCAGCCAGCGAGCTCTCATGGAACGCCATCAGCATCTCCAGCACAAAGCGGCGGCGGAAGATAGCGCCGTCGCGCGACGAGACCAATCCCCGTGCCAGCAGCCGCAACATCCACACACGGTCGCTGCGGTAGCTGCTGGCGTCCCCGCTGAAGAGCTTGGCATAAAAAAGGGGCACGTCCTGTGTGTGTGGTGGTGGGGGGGTTGCAGAGGAAGAGAGTGTGTGTGTGTGTGGAGGGAGTCGGTGCCAGATGATAGCACAGGGGTGATAACACCACGCCAGTTTTGTAAGTCTGCACTTACTGCCGGTATCTCGGTACGCAGCGGCCGGTATGCACCAGCCGGGAAACAGACTTGTGATACATCATGGGTTTGAACCAACCTGTAACAGACCTGATGACAGTTTGAGAGTGCTTGCGGTTGACCATTGATGGAAACCCACCCACGAAGGCACCAACACCCACCTGCAGGTCCAGCATGGGCCGGTTGAGCAGGAACTTGTTTATGCTCACGTACGCGGCCGCCTCGGGGTGCATGACGGCGGCCGCCGCCTCGGCGACAAAGAGGCAGGAGACGGAGGGGATGCGCTGGCCATCGACCGTGATGGAGTTCTGGAGGCAACGCAGCAGCAGGCCCACCTGGGGCTTCTCGCGAAAGGAGGCCTCCTGGAGCATGGGGCAGGCCGGGGTCCAGGGGCACAGAGGCACAGAGGCACCCGCAGGCAAGGGAGGAATATGTGAATATGTGAATATGCGATGCACGCATCAACAAGCATCTGATTGGAAGACGCGGATATTCTTTCTTTACAAAAAAAAAACGTGCTTGGAAGATTTCCCGCTCTAACTCAAAACAGCGTCTGACTGCCCATCCACCAGCCAGCGCAGCTTTCCCGAAACTCGCAACAATCACACACAACATGCCCACACAGGATGCCAGTTTAATAAACTGCACCGGATCCCGACCACCACCACACCCACCTTGACAACCTCTGCGTACTTGGCGAGAACCGCATAGGCAGCGCCCCGCAGGCTGTCGCTCTGCGCCGACAGGGAGGCCACCGCGGACGCCAGCAGGCCGCTGCGCGCAAACTCGCGTGCGTCCATGAGGGGGACGGTCAGCGCGTGCAGCGCCAGCGCCAGTAGAAATACGGGGTCGTACGCGGGGTAGCACAGCGCGGGGGACAGCGCATGGCCCAGGCCCGCCACCGCCGCAATCCTGTCACTCTCACCGTCGTCATGCGCCGCACTGTAGCCAACACGCGAGCTATAATAATTGACATCAGCGCCGGATGATAAATCACTGCCCCAATGAGATGAAACATGCCCTTCCAGCCCCATCAACGGTGAACCGTCGTCGCCGCCCCCACGGCCGAGCCAGAGGCCTCCCCGCTCCTCCCGCACGCGCTGCCACTCGACCAGGTCCCTGTCAGGGAGGACGTCCGCCTGCTGCGTGCCGGCTGTCGCGCTCGCATTGCCTGGTGCCCCGCCTGGGTGCCCTGCGCCGCGTGGGCCAATTCCCGTTTCATGGCCGCTGGGGTCTTCGACGTCAACCATGTCTTCATCAGCGTCACAGCCGCCCACCTCAATATCTGCATCATCCCCCTCCCCCTCCCCCTCTTCATCCTCCTGGCCGCCCTCGCTGCCATCCTCCTCCTCCTCGTCTTCCTCCCCCTCATGGAGGTACTTGGCATGGCTAGCATTCCGTACCGAGACAGGAGCCTGGCCACCACGGACACCACGGAGCTCCTTGGTGTCACTGCCGTCGGCCACACGATGCGCCGCCGCTGGTGACGGCGCCATCGGCCGCGGCTGGGCCACCCAGGGGCATGCAGGCGGCATCTGCCGGGCCCCTGGGTAGTGCAGGCAAGTGAGTGCGCAGCGTCGCGGCTCCAGCAGTGCCAGTTCGCGGAATGTGTTGAGGCGCACCTCCAGCGGGATGTGCTGAGAAACAACGAGCCAAATCACGAAAACCAAACATGGGAAATGGGGGCGCATGTCAACGTGTTGCCTGAGACATGACTCAAGTGTGGCCGGCAAACAAAGAAACAAACATTCAAACAAACAAACACACGAACAAACAAACAAACAAACAAACAAACAAACAAACAAACAAACAAACAAACAAACAAACAAACAAACAAACAAACAAACAAACAAACAAACAAACAAACAAACAAACAAACAAACAAACAAACAAACAAACAAACAAACAAACAAACAAACAAACAAACAAACAAACAAACAAACAAACAAACAAACAAACAAACAAACAAACAAACAAACAAACAAACAAACAAACAACAAACAAACAAACAAACAAACAAACAAACAAACAAACAAACAAACAAACAAACAAACAAACAAACAAACAAACAAACAAACAAACAAACAAACAAACAAACAAACAAACAAACAAACAAACAAACAAACAAACAAACAAACAACACACGGAGGACGGGCGGGCAGGCGGGCGGGCAGGCGGGCGGGTGGGCGGGCGGGCGGGCGGGCGGGCGGGCAGGCGGGCGGCGGGCGGCGGGCGGGCGGGCGGGCGGCGGGCGGGCGGGCGGGCGGGCGGGCGGGCGGGCGGGCGGGCGGGCGGGCGGGCGCGGGCGGGCGGGCGGGCGGGCGGGCGGACGGACGGACGGACGGACGGACGGACGGACGGACGGACGGACGGACGGACGGACGGACGGACGGACGGACGGACGGACGGACGGACGGACGGACGGACAAACAAACAAACAAACAAACAAACAAACGAACAACATTGTATCTGATCATGGCATGGACAAAAAGCGTAGCTTGACAAGCTAAACACATAAGATCAACAGGAAGAACAGGAAAATCAACAGGAAAACATGTCATGGCCGACAGCCACATAGGAAGTTGTTCAGGCGCATGCACGGCGGCTGAGCAATGAGGAGTCTACACCAGAACAGGCGTGAGGACGCCACGTGCTTGGGCACGAGCACAAGAGCAAGCCCAGGCTGAGGACGCCACGTGCGCAGGAAGGGGTTCTTGGCATTACGTAAACACAGATTGTTTCCGTTAAGACCTGAAGCCATTCATCGATAAAAAAAAAATGGATGTAAAAACTTAGAAGTTTGTTTAGGAAGCCAGGTTCTTTTGCCACGTGGCCTTCATCACACACAAAAAACACCACATTATAACATTGAGAGGGGACGTGAACGAATGGAAGAAACGGAAGGGCAGAGAAGGAGAAACTGGGGGGACAAGGGACGGGAGGCAATGGGAAAATAGGGACAGACAGGGAAGGGGGAAACGAGGGAAGGGGAAACTAAGCAAGAATCGTTTCTAAATCCTCAAAGCTGTTCACCGCCATGTCTTGCCTCAACTGGCAGGGAACCACGCGCCCCCGCCTCCTTACCTCGCCCTGCGACTCGAATCCCGGCGCCCACATGCTTCTATCCGCGCCCCCCCCCGCGTCCTGCCCCCGCGCTCGTCTCATCTCTGCCAGCTTCCACCGCAGCGCCGCCACGCGCCGAGGATCCCCCGCTCCCCACAAGAAGTCGAGCGCCGCCAAACGGCTGCCCGTGGCCGTCCCCCGGCCGCCCCCCTGGCCGAACCGCGCCTCCCTGGCCATGCACTGCCGGTCCAGCGCAAGCAACAGCCACAGGATGCCTCGATCGGACGGCCACAATGTGCCGCCATACGCCGCCAGCAGGACAACGATCACCCCTTCCTCCAGCGCGCAGTTGCCCGGCGGGGTAGCCCCCGAGGAGGAGGCAGAGGCAGCACTGGCACGGCCCGCACCGCCGGCAGAGACCTTGGCCGTGGCGCCCGCGCATGCCATCACGTCTCCGCTGGAATCACCCATGTCAGCGTCCTCACCCCTCAGCTGCTGGAGCAGGCACAGGAGCCGTACGATCTCGTGACGTGTGCCAGGGCCCTCACCTGCCATCCCCCCCGCCCCCTTGCCGCCGGCATCCTGAGACCGGCCCGCCCCGCCCCCGGCCCCGCCCTCCCCAGGGGGGCACCTGGGCGCCCCCTCGTGCAGGGGCCCCAGGTAGGGCCCTTCCACGAGCACCCCCCCCGTGGCCTGCCTGGCCTCTCCGTCCTCAAAGAAAGGGAACAGCGAGCTGAGGGAACCCTGGGACGACATGGACAAGGACGCGGCGCTGGTGCTGGTCGCCGACCCTGTCATCATCCCGCTGCCTTCGCTGGAGAAAGGTTGGCCCATGGATGGCCAAGAGGCGGTGCTGTGCCGGCCCCTCACGGTGGCGTCCGGAAGCACCACTCCATAGGGCGCGCGCAACACGGCTGCAGGGAACTGCGAGTGAAGCGCGAGGAGAGAGAAGAGCTCCGAGGACAGGTGACGGATGGCAGACGACAGGGCATTGTCGCCTTCGGCTGCTGCAGCTGATGCTGGCCATGATGCGGGTGGTGGTGCTGGTGACGTCACAGGTAGGGACTCAAGGAGCAGGCGGAGGTTGCGGATGGCAGCGGCCACTGCGAAGCGGTGCCGCAGGGTAGAGATGCTGAGCTGGCGCAGGCTGGTTAGCAGCTTGGTGAGCAGGGAACGGGCGCTGTCCTCACCATGAGGTGTTGCAATGGAATGGGTGGCGGTGGTGCCGACAGGAGTGCCGTTGTGGGCCCAGAATGCTGCCCACGACTTGACTGTTTGGTATTTGGAGAAAGGGTGTTGGGGGGACAGTTTCGAGGGCGGGAAGATGCGAGCGCGCAACAAGCAGCATGAGCGATGATTTTATTGATGGATGCAGCAATGCGGAAGAGCGTATATGTCACGGTAAAGCTCCAGGACATTTCAAGAGAAAAAATGGGTGACATGAATGGAGACCTACAATCCCGATGTTCTGCCATGGATGTCTGTCTGACAACCTTGTACCTCGCCCCAAAATCCTGTGTACACCTTCCGTACACACCAACCAGTATGGTCCTGATAGTATAGTATAGTAGCATCCACAACATGGACACATATCCCACACCTAGCCTGTCCATCTTCTTCGCCAGCCATACTTCTACAATGCAGTGGGAGGACCCCAGCAGAAGCACGCAGCCGCCAGAAAACCTCATCGACCCAAAACAACGATGGTACCAACAGGACTGTGCCTTGCCCCAGGTATCGCACACAACTAAAGCGCAAACGTGACGTACGCAATAGTTGCCACAGCTTGGCCTCCACATCCCGCGTCCCAGGGGCCACTGCCATCGTGGGTGATGCCGGCGGTGTCGGTGCCTCCCCAGGCAGCACCTTGGCCGCACTTCGTTCGTACAGCGCGCAAATCGTGGCCATGACGGCGCGCAGGAAACGCGACACATCGCTGCCACTGACAGCCGCACCCGAGCCTCCAGCTTCATCCTTGCCACCCACAGCATCCCCCTCCTTGCCACCCTCCTTGCCACCCTCCGTGGCACAAGCAGCGACCGACAACCTGCCATCGGCCCCCTGCTGACGCTTCCGCCCATCCGTCGCGACTGAATGACGGCCTGTCTCAGGGCCCCCGTGCAGACCTACGTTCTTCCCAGCTGGCGTGTCACCAGACAAGCCAGACGATGACGATGGCCATGGTCCCGCCCACAGCAGGGCGTAGGCAAGCTGAGCGCGTGCTGCCACCCGCCACAGGTCCCAGCCGGCGCGCCCAGGGTCCCGCGCCACATCCGTGGCAGACGGCAGCTCCCAGGCGCCTTTCCTTGGCACCAGCCGGCGCAGCAAGCCAGACACTATACTGGCATCCGGTGATGGGGCCTCATGTGCCGCGTTGTTACCATCATCCCTGCCAGCATCGCCCACTGCCCCTTGTGAGTCAAGGTCGGCCTGCGCGCCACCGTGACGCATGCCAGCGGTCAGCACGTGCAGACGTAGGCAAGCAGTCAGCACGGGGAGGGCCTCCCGCATGACGGCAGCGCGACACGCGGCCGCATGCTCCCCATCCCAGAGCGCCCGAGACAGGTGTCGCAATAATACGGCCTCGAGGGATGTGCTGGCATCCGTCCCGTCCCCTGCGCCCGCGTGTGCCTCCGGCCCTTGCTTGCCCCCAACCTTCTTCTCCCGCTCATCCCCACCGGTCGCTTGGTGGGAGTGCCGCCTTTTGCCTGCATTGCCCCCGCTGCCTGCATCACCCGTGAGGGCGTTTGTCACATCCATGGGTGGCGACGGCTGCAGCATGCACTGCAGCAGCGCCTCCTGGTACAGGTCGCGGATGCGAAGCAAGACATGGGGGCCCCTGGGCACCCCCCTGATGCCCATGAGCAAGGCGACACGCCCGCTGCCATCCGCTGCTTCAGCAATTTCAGCCATGCCACCACGCCCACGCTTCAATCCAGACACCGGCGTTGAGGTCGGCCTTGAACCGGAAGCGGGCGACAAACCACTGCCCCCCCTTACGAACTTTATGCTGTCGTCCCTGTCCACTGACGCGTCCTCGGGGACCACGCAGGCTTGGTCCAGAAGCGCACGTACGGCCGGTAGAATCATGAGCTGCTGCGCCATGCCCCACTTGCTGCCGCCACCACCACCGCCACCGGGTGCTGTGACTGCTCCTGCGCCGTCGAGGTTGCCAAGGTTGTGGGTGGTGCTGCTGGCCCCCGCCACCGTGAGCCACGCCGCATCGGCTGCGGAGCACAGGTAACCCGCAAGCAGCGCCCGCTGGTATGCGCTGCCCGCCGTGGGGGACACGAAGGCCGCCAGGGAGGCCGATGCGACTGGCGACGCAAACCCGCGCAGACCGCCCTTGCGACCCGCCTGACGGAACATGAGTCCCTGGAGCACCCAGGCGGGCGAGGTCTCCGGTAGATCACAATAGGACAGCTCGGATTGCGCAGGCTGCCCTTGCTGCTGCTGCTGCTGCTGCTGCGGGTGCCACCGGGGGTGCCCCCTGGTTGGTAGATATTCATGCTCATAGGAGGGGATGATTCCTCTGAGTGCCTGGCCTGGGGATGCCAGGGACATGGCCAGGGCGAGCGCTTGGCGGATGCAGCGGTCCCCCTCGTCCGAATAACGGGCGGCCGTGGTGGCCAGAATGACACCGTACGCATCCACCAGCATGGCAAGCGGCGTGACAAGTGGCGCACAGCGGGTGGCCACTCCATGTGACATAGGCACCGCAGCTCCCGTGAGCAGAGGGGGCAGGGGCAGGTTGCCCCCGTTACGGCCGATAGCATCCAACAGCGTGCGCGTGAACATGAGCACCACGGCTGCCTGCTGCGCGCTCATCGGCTCGGTCGGAGAGGTGCTGGCATCCCCACGGGCGGCAGTGGGGCCAGCCGAGGGTGCCGGGGACCCTGGCGCCCCTGCGGGAGATGCGGTACTAACCGACATGGTCGCTGTTCTTGTTGCGGATCCTACCAGCCGCGACGGTGATGGCTGCGGTGTCGCCTGCGTGGGCCACCACCAGCGCATGGCGGGCGGCAGGGAGGCCAGGGACAGCAGCAGGGCGTGCAGGTCGGCTGGGTGGAGGAAGCGCGCGACGTGGAGTACTGCGAACAGCGCCTGCGGCCACAAGCAATGTCATACATACGTGTTGAAGCATACAAGAACAAGATAGACGCAAACCACACACAATTGTTGTTAAAGGGCAGGCAGGCAGGGCAAGGAAACGACCACAGGACTGCTGCCAGCTGGGTGGATGAACTACAACAGGCATCCGGCAGCCGACAACAGCCCAGTCACTATGGGAGAGCGGCGCACGGGCTCCTGCTTATCGAAACAATTTTTCTGTAGGGGACACACAACGGAGGAAAGAATTCTGCCAAACGATACGGCGCCCTGGGAAGCTGCGTACCGGAGAAACCCTGTCATCCGCCTCTGTGGCATTGCCAGCATCGATGCCCGCTGCTGCTGGCATGACCTTATCGCTTGATGGCCTCCCTTTCGCCATGCCACTGCCCGGTTGGAGCTTGCTACTGGCCGACAGCAATGGTGAGCTGGCGCCCGTGATGGCCATGCGAAGGCAGGTTCGGAGGTAGGGCTGGCAGAGGGCCGCCACGTGCTCCTTGCAGACCGCGGCCACCCCTGGGAGGCTGGATGGGAACTTAGCGGCGAATTCCAGCAGCTCGTGGGTCGTTTGGATGCACCCTGCCAGAGCATACATGCGGCCCCATTGACCCAGGAGGCCACCAAAAGCATGCACTCAGAGTGAGCTTAACACTGGTCACCGGAGCTAAAGAGCATGGCCAACGAACACTCCCTTCACCAGTAACGTTTCACCAGCGACGGTTCACCACGCATTTGAAGCCCAGTGTTTGAAGCCAGTAACATTCCAGTAGCATTCCACCAGGCACTACGGCGGAGCGTCAGAATACATGGATTCTACTGTTTAGAAAACACACATCACACCAAATGACAGCGTGAACAATCTTGCAGCAACTGTAGAATCCAGCCTCGTCGATAGGGGCCGCTATCCCTCACAAAGCCAGCCCTTAGGACAGTGCCCCCCCCCCCCCCCCCCCAACACACATACACACGCACACACACATACACACTGGCAACGTAAGCAACTTAAGCTTACACAACCCACAACAATGTCCCCCCCTCCACCAGCCCCTCTTGCTGCATCCAAGGAGCCGGACCCACAGAGACCTTCCTGTTTTATCCTGGGAAGACAAAATAACAGAGATCCTGGGTCGTCTCTAATCCAAGAAAGATTCTTGTCTCTTGTCATCAATTCAATGTCTCACAGGTTCCTCCTGTTTCATGCACAGAACACAACTCACAAAATCCTGCCCCACCCACCCACCCCACCCCCTTTGGACCAAAGACTCACAGAGATCCATCGCGTTGCGCACATCCCCCGCCTGGTCGAGCTCCCGCGAGTACCCGCTGGCATCCTCCTGTCGCTCCGCCCATGCGTCCTGGGCGAACGAACCCCTCATGAAGCCTACCCGAAGCAACGGGTGCGACAACGCCGCCAACAGGGCGGACCTCCAGCACTCAAGCAGGACAACAAGGGAGGGTGATGAGCTCGTCTGGCCAATCACATGGGTTGACCGGCCCCCCTGGCCACCCATGATGCCACTTTGGGACGCGATGCCGCCCCATGATTCTGACACCGACCCGTGGGAGTATTTGTGGCGGCCTTGGCCCTGGCATGCCCCCGCCAGCTCATCACCCAACACCTGTATGGCCAAGGAGATGCCGTCCAGTGCCCCTGTGAGTAATTCTGTCGACCGAGCCACCTCCTCTGCCAACCGCATCAGCGACCGCATGATCAGGGGCCACATCCGGGGGTCCAGCCGCTTGAGGGCCCTCAGCGCGCACGCACCGGAGAGGAAACGGAGCGCAGCTGCTGGCCCCTGCCCGCCCGAGAGATGGGCTGACTGCGGGCCATGTCTTTCCGAGGACAGACCGCTGGAATTCTTACTGGGTGATGGCGAGGCTGCCGTGCCTCCCTTGCGTGGCGTCTGTGAGGACACGCTGGATGCCACGGCCGCTACAAGCGCGTCAAAGGGGAGCGCCAGCAGTAAGGTGGCGAGGGCGCCCTCAGATTCATCCTCCTCGCTTTGTCCCGCAGTCGGGTTGGAAACCACCCATGGCACTCCTGAGGTGTCGGACGCCAGCTCCAGCGCAGCCCTGCATGCCGTTAAATCCATGGCACCCTTGAAAGCATGGTTAGATGCTGTCATGGTCTGGAAAGACAAGGGGGCAAAACGACTGGTGGTGTGGAATCAAGACTTGGCCACCGGCAGAAGTCAAACAACTATGTTTTAGAGACAACCAAGCCATGCCATGCGGTGCGATGCACAGGTGGACCCTTCTCCAATCTTCAATGCACATGCAAGTTGATAATAGTATACTTCTATGATAGTATGATGTTTACATATCTATGATAATATGATGTTTACATATCTATGATAATATGGGGTTTACACATCTTTGATAATAGGGTGTTTACACATCTTTGATAATATGATGTTTACATCTCTATGATAATATCATGTTTACATCTCTATGATAATATGATGTTTACATCTCTATGATAATATGATGTTTACATATCTATGATAATATGGTGTTTACACATCTATGATAATATGATGTTTACATATCCATGATAATATGATGTTTACATATCTACTACTATGATAATATGATGTTTGCATATCTAATACAATGAAAATATGATGTTTACATAGTAGTATCTACTACTATGATAATACGGTGTTTACACATCTATGATAATATGATGTTTACATATCTATGATAATATGATGTTTACATATCTATGATAATATGATGTTTACATAGTAGTAGTAGTATTGCTTACACGATGTTTGCAGGCATGACGAAACCACTTGATCAAGTTGTGAGGGGCTAACATGGAGCCTCGCAAAAGCACTGCAAGCAGTGGACTGCCGGCCGCGTGGCTTCACTTTTCATGACCCACGGAGTAGTGTGCCGAAGCGGGCAAGTGGCGACGCATCACCATTACCGACATCGTCTCACCATGCTGCGACGCCCAAGCAAGTGAAAGAATGGTGTAACTTTCTCGTACACATGCCCTTTCATCCCTAACACATGGCCATCACACATTACAATAAAATTACACGTACATAATACATTATAGTGAAAAAGGCAGCACACGCAACACCGCCATCCCCTCCCGTCCTTAGAACCCGCATGTCAAGCGCAGGGATACTTTATTAAACTTATACCAGTGCCTATACGCCCGCCAGAAATACCACACATCTGCACAATCCATCATGGGGCTCGCCCCCCCCAAAGGCAGTGACAGAAGTTAGGGCGCCCTCCCTCCTCGGCATGTACTAGGGTTACTTTACTAGGACCCACGTGACGCATTCGCGTGCTTGGGATTAATTGATTAATTGTGGTGCTTCAAAGGATAAAGCTTACACAACCACAGTCGTAGGACCTGTTTGTGGCTGTAGCTCCTTCCTCTCATTAAACCTATCACACGTACCATGCATCCGCCGTCTCCATCGCAGTACTCGCTCCCGGCACGTCCAACACCGACATCTCCCCCCGCGCACGAAAGAACATGACCAGGGGGGACAGGTCGCCCCCCAGCTGGTCCCTGCACAGGGACGCCACGTCGCGGCAGTGCCACGCGACCACCTGCGGCGCCGCCCGTAACAGCCGACAGAAGAGCCGGTGCGTGAGGGGCAGCGCACTGGATGCCTTGCCAGGGGGGAGAGCCGGGGATGAGGGTGATGCGCCGGGAGGGGAGGGCCGAGCGGCGTCAGAAGCGATCGACAGCGCAGAGACCTGAAGTGCCCCTGACAGGCGCGCCTTCTTGTGCTTCTTTTTGCCCTCCGACCTCGGTTCGCCCCCATCACCCAATTCTTGCCCGAGTAGACCTCCACCGGTGTGGCCTGCCGCAAACCGTGGGGTGCAGCCGCCCTCGGTTTGGGCTTGCTGCTGCGTGCCAGTCGCCGCCCCCCGCACCTCTTCCAGTAGGCCCTTGCGCAGGGTGGCCCACTGCTCCCTCACCGCCTTGTTCAGCCAGGGCATGCTGATGCCGTCGTCGTCGCCCTCTTGGGCCGCGTAGGTTTCTGGCGCCCGCGGCGACCTGGCATGCTTCGCGCTGGCACGGCTGTCCCCAGCTGGCGCTCCCTGACCACACGCGCCCTGGCATTTGCACAACAACATGTATGCATGACAACAGCAACAACAACAACACCAGCAGCCATGACAGCAACAGCAAACAACTATCATATTTGATGAAAAGGTTACAGTAGAGTTCCTTGTGAACCGTTCTTATAATCATTACACAAAGCAACAGCAACCAACAATCCTATTCGATGACAAGCGATGACAAGGGTACGGTAGAGTTACTTTTGGACCATTGTTATAAATATAAATATATAATTGCACAAATACCTTACTAATCATAAACGACCGATGGCTGGGGAAGACGTGTTTCTGCATGTGAAATTGTACGTCGATTTGGACATCCTTGCCATGTAAAGTAAAACGGTGACACCGTCCAAGTTTCTGCCTGCGGCCACGGGACTGCTAGCTTTACAGGGACCAGCCGACAGGTGGCGCTCATTGCTGCTCAAAGGTACCACGTAAACAGCTGTTAGGCGCATGCAACGACAGACGACTCTGCGTAAAGGAACCCAACTGTGCAGCTGGGCCAAGTACGATTTCGGGCAGTTGATTTCCATCACCGTCAAAGGGGAGCCGGGAGCACCCACAAGTTTGCGCTTGCCTCAAGCTGTGATGAAGCAAATGCCTCGCAGGTGCAGATAAGGCAGTCTCCCAACCACTTGTAGTGCACGACTCAAGGCCATCGGCCAGTGAGCGCACCCCCCAGCAGTGCGGAGGCAGATGCCTTGCATGTGCCGATATGCGAGCCCCCCAGACAAACTGTGGTCATAAAAGACAAAAGGCACTTGGGCTCTAGGAAATACACAGGCAACAAGGAGTCGGCTATCGACCAGCCAGCAGGATGACAGTGCCCCCCCAGCACCCACCTCTGCGTGTGTGCTCAGGTCATCCACCACACGGGTCGCGGCCACCACTCTCTGCGCCTCCTTCCACAGGGACGCCAGGGGGCCCCACTCGGGCGCGATCTCCGCTTCCTTGGCCGAACCCTGAGCAAGCGCGCCCGCGTGGCGCCCTTGCATGCAGAAATGATGCGGGACGCCACCCGCGGACGCCAGCACCGCAGCTGGCCCATCATCCACCGATGCCTGGTCATCACCGCTGATAGACCTGGCGGCCTTGTCTCCGTCGTTGGAGGCCTTGTTCCCCCCTCCCTTGCCTTCCGCTCCTTTGTCGCCTGCTCCCTTGTCAAGCCCCCCCTTGTGGGACTTTGCGGCAGGGGGCGTCGCCAACACCGCACAGATAACGGACGCCAGCAACCGCGGGTCGCGCTGGCGTCGGCAAGGTGGGGGAGCAATCACAAGGGCGAGAGGGGACGACGATGAGCACAGACAAAGAAAATTTCCTCGCGGGCACAGGACCCACTGCGAAATCATCTACTTATCTGCTGCAGTCCACTTCTTTTTAGTATAAAGAAAGGAACAGCTATAAATAGCCAGTTCTCATCATGTGCACGCGATCTCATCTCGCACACGGGAGTGATGCTGCCACGCACCGAAATAAAACAACGGCAAACCTGGTCATCCTGGCCCCAAGATCCAACAAGGAATTTAATAAAAAGGAAGGGAAACAAGAAGAAAAAAGGAGTACCTGTGCCCGAAGCAAGGACAGAGCCGCGGATGCAGTGTACGACGCCAGCATAAGGCACTGCTGCCGGTGCTGCACATCCTTGCCCTCGTTGCCCTCCGATGCTGAAGCCCCCTTTGCCCCATCCTCGTCGTCCACGTGGCCCTTTGCGGCGCCAGCTGATGGCCCCGCACCAGTTGGTTGCTTGCTGCCGCCGCTCTTACTGCTGGCACCCACCGACCCGAGCACCCGCTGGCAGTCCTCCAGCAGGCAGACTACCAGGGGGCTAAAACTGGCGCCCACACGCATCCCCGCCCCAGCAGTGGTTGACGCCACACCCTCACTCAACAAGGCCTCCATACCGGCCGCCTCACTGGGACCATTCGTGTGCTCCGCCGCGTACAATAATAGGCCCCTACCACCCACTACCTTGTCCATCCTTCCTTCCTTCCCGGATGCCCCATTCTCGGCTGCCCCAGCCATTGCAGGGCCATCTCGGCCCACCCCATTTCCCTGACGGGGCAGGTGCGATGCGGTGCCCTCGATCATACCCTGGTAGTGCAGGCTGCGACGCGATAACGACGACAGCGCAGTGGACAGGAACACCGCCACAGGGTGGGGCGGTGGGGGGGGCAGAGCCGAGGGATTCGTTGCCCCCCCCTGTGGCAACACCCCCGCCATGCCTTCCTCGTCCTCGTCCGCGTCCTCGTCAGAGCCCGTGCCCCTCCTCGTCCTGTCCTTGGCAGTGGCGGCAGCCGGTGTGGCGGGAGCCAGCAGCGGCAGGTGGTGGAGCCACAGTGATGCTTCGGACCCGGTGGCGATTGACAGTGACAGATTGTCAGCTCCTTCATCGACCACACCCACGTTGGCCATCGCACAGAGTGCCAGCTGGCGCGCCCGCTCACGCACGGCAGCAAAAGGGCTGCCCATCGCCAGGCCCAGCAGCGTGAGCAGGTAGGGGGGGGACGCGTACGAGGGAGGCAGCTGACCCGGTGATGGCAGCCAGTGTGCGTGTGGCTCTGCTGCCAAGCTGGCAAGTGCCTCGGCATAACCGGCTGCTCCTCCTCCTCCTGCTGCTGCTGCATCCCCTAGGATCCGTTGCGTTCCCCTGTCCCCTGCGAAGGGCACAGCCACACCGGCATCAGCAAACGCACTGCTCCCTGCACCGCCCCCTGCAACGGTTGCGGCGGCCAGTGGTGAGCTGGCGCCGGACGCGGCGGCCGCCGCCAGCAGAAAGTCCAGCGTTGCCAGCTGGCACAGTGGCGGGAAGCGGAGCATGTCGGCGTGGAGCAGGCGGGGGGCGTCCAGCCGGCAATCGGCCAGGGTCTCTGGCAGGTGCCGCTGCATGCAGGGCGAACGCGACCACGAGGACACAAGTACAAGGGAGTAAAGAAACTAATAGCTCTGCGTGAGGGCCCAAGGAACGGGAAGTTCTCAGAGGTTGGCGCACACGGGAGGCACACGCTCCACAGACACAATCTCCGCAGGTAAAAGCTCAGCAGCCACACGCTCCTCCGCTAGACCCGCATGAGCCTCCCTCAGCGTACCACACTACTTGGCATATCCGAGAATCCCAACCCCACATGCCACAAGATCGCACAAAGCAACCTACTACCCATATCCATGATACAGAGCAGGCTACACTACGGAGCATCCGAGGATGCCAACCCCAAACGGCACGTTCTGTAGGCACAATCGCACCTGGAAAGCCGCCAGCAGCGCAACCGTGCGGTGGAAAACCATCTGGGACGTCCTGAGGACGTCCCCCGCGTCCCTGGCCGCGTCCGATCCGCGCAAGCCCCCTGTCAGGGCGTCCGCGCCCACGTCAGGCGCGTCACCGGCTTCACCATTTTCATCGATCGCAGTCAACGGCCTCTTCTCTCCCCGCACCGCTTTCTCTTTGCCAGGCTGTGATGCCTGCGCCAGCTCGTGCCCTTGGCTGTCCACCGGCTGCTTCCGCTTCTCCCCTTTCTTCGCCTTTTCCCCTTTCTCCCCCTTCTCACCTGTCCCTTTCTTTGACCTCTTCCCACCCTCCTCCTCATCCTCGCCCTGTCCTGCCGCGAGCCCACCCCCAACGACCGCCGCCTGACGACTCGCGGGGTCCACCAGAGACCTGGCAGGGGCCCTGAGCTGCGCATCCAGGGTGGCGTGCAGCGCAACGAGCGTCTGGGCGCCGGGGAGCTGCGCACGCAGGCCCTCGCGCAGGCCCCGTGCAAATGCAGCCCACGTGGGGCCTGCCGTGCTGGCATCCGGCACGCCCAAGCCGCCTGGCCAACTCTCCCCGCCCAGCGTGCTTTGCCCTCGCCCGCTCGTGGGATACATGCCGGCCTGTCGCTCGTCGTCCAAACCCAGCGCACCGAGACTTGCCCCACCCTCGCGCGCACCCCCTGCGCTTGTCGCAGGAATCCACCAGTTGTCAGCATCGTCTCGTCCTGTGCGGCCCGCTGCCTTACCCGAGGGGGGGATGGCACTGGGCCTCCCACCTCCGCTAGTATTAATGCCGCCACCGCCACCGTCACCGCTCCGCCGGGCCAAGCCGGGCCAATGGGGCGTCTGCTTCGTGGACGAGCCAGCGTGTAAGTCCATATGGGGGCCCTGGCGGCATTTCCCATGGGTTCCCTCCCTGCCCCCTTTTCCATCAGTTTCACGGGCGCCAGCATTGTAAGGTGGCCCTCCCTGGCTGCCCTGCCCCTGCCCACCGCTTGCAGTGACTGGCTGAAAATCGTCTGCGTCTTCTTCTTCTGACAGCTGGCGAACGCACAGAGACGGTCCCGCCGCCACGGCCGCAGCGTGGTGGATCTCTTGGAGGATGGCACCCGCGTACGCCAGCACATGGGACAGGGTGCAGAGGGTGACGTACTGGCACGCCCAGGCCGCAGTGTCGAGGCATCCAAGGGTCGCGATGGCAGCCCAAGTAGAGCAGGCATCACAGAACAACGGCAAAATGGACGTCAAGTGAGTGGCCCTGTGGTATTGCGGAGGCGACAAACAATGCTGCTAGAAGTAGGGAGCGAGAATGCCTGTCAACTCTCCCATCCCCACTGTTGGTCCTCATGATACCAGGAAGACCTGCTATTGTACGGCTCTGCTGCACCATGTGGCTGTGCAGTGAACACGAGATTGCTGCTCATCAAACGACCCCCTTCGTTTTCTGGATGAACGCAGAAAAGGTTCACCGAGGTCTGACCATGGGCGCTGCGTGATGCTGTCTCCCAGCCCGGAAAGGGTATATGGGACGTGGAGCAACTGACGTGCACATAAAGACAAGGAACACCAGAACGCGGCAACATGTACGCGCGAGAGACCGGACAATAGATGGGGGCTACCCCCTTCACTTCATGCCACCCCCCTACCTAACATACTAAAAACGAAACTAAAGCGTGCGTCATTACGTGCGATACTGTGTTGTCACGTTGTTATTGGTAGTGACACTGTTTTATGTCAGTATTTATCTGGTCCTTGGCAAAAAGTCTGACGTAAATTCCATGCACGAGGCCCTGCCAGATACAATCTGTCGATTGCCCCGCCTTACAGCCATGCCAAAACACGGTGGGGGCCGTATGGGATGTCCGGGGCTCCCATGCCCATACATCGAAAACAACATGCATCTGCTCGTCAAACTGCGTCAGATAAGCCTTCAAGAGGGGCAGCCATGTGCCAGCCCCCCAAGCCGATGCACTCACCACCGCCGCCCCAGCCATGGTTGCCATTCAGATAAGCAGCCACTACATCAGTCAAGGTGCTCCGATAACGAACCCTCAAGGGGGCCTTAGCGGCTGACATTCTCAATATGGAGCTTGTAAACCCCAGTTCTTAGCATACCGCCGCAACCTAGTAATGCCGCAACCTATTAATGATGAGCATGCAGCACCTTGACCAGCAGGCTAGTGTGCTGCAGTGCGCGGCTCATCACGCCCTTGGACAGCGCAGGGGGAACCAGCCGGCGAAGGAGGGCAGCAATCAGCGGCCCGTCCGGGGGCGGTGGTGGCACCCCAGTCGCCGCATGGGCTGCCAGTGGGGGCACCTCGCTGGCGAGCTGCAGCACGCGGCCAAAGAGAGTCATCGCCGCAAACCTGGGTGATGGGGGGCAGAGCGCAGGTGACAGATGGCGGCACGCGGGTGACGTTGGGCAGAACGGGTGGTGGGATGTTGGCGACAAGATAGTCAGATTCCAATGCAGGCATCCGCCCCCGAGCAAAGGAAGAGTGATGTTCAGTTCAGTTGAGTACAGATGCATATCCTGGGCTCGACGTGCATCTCTTACATTCCATGCCATTCATCCATTCAGTTATTGGATTGGGCTTCCTGATTTGAAACTGTTCCCTGAGCAAGGCAACTGGAAGATGTGCTGCGTGGACAGTGTGCATGGACAGTTCCGCGAGCCATGCTGGGGAAAAAGGGCTGAACAACACAAGTGCACCCCCACATGCCCCCACCCTGCCACCCCCCCACCCCTCCCACATCCACACACGCAAGGACACGGGAAAGTGAAAGTCACTGGGAGGCCATCATGCGCTTACTAATGAAAGTGGTTGTGGTGTCGTTGATGATGATGATGATGATGATGATGATGATGATGATGATGATGATGATGATGATGATGATGATGATGATGATGATGATGATGATGATGATGGTGGTGGTGGTGGTGGTGGTGGTGGTGGTGGTGGTGGTGGTGGTGGTGGTGGTGGTGGTGGTGGTGGTGGTGGTGGTGGTGGTGGTGGTGGTGGTGGTGGTGGTGGTGGTGGTGGTGGTGGTGGTGGTGGTGGTGGTGGTGGTGGTGGTGGTGGTGGTGGTGGTGGTGGTGGTGATGATGATGATGATGATAATCATAATCATGAGATAGCTACTGGGTGACCGTCAAATTTCGTCACAGGTACGCATGCTAATACACTATATCACCACAAACACCTCACTAACTCACTATACACACACACATGCAGACTCATTATCCTTTGACAAATGCATCCAAGGCGTACGCACCAGCGCGGCGAAACGCGGGGCTCCAGGGAGTAGGGGAACGCTGACAGGTAGGCGGCCGCCAGCGATGCGTGCACGCCCGCTGCGGCCACCACAAGCTGCGCGTGGCACCGCACTTCTGTCGCACGCAGCTTGAGCAGGAAACGGACGAGCCGGCCACCTGACCCGCTCTCAGCCCCACCATGGGCCGGGCCAGGTTTGCTGCCCGTCCCAGAGAAAAGCTCCGAGTCCTCCTCGTGTCCTGCCAAGCTGCTGGCGCCACGAGCCATGGGCTTTTTACTGCCGTCCGCCACCAGACCGACCAGTGGCGCGTTGAGAGAATGGGAAGAGGGACACAGGCCGTGGCTCGGGTCGGTGACGACGGCAAGCAGGAGGGAGAGGGCCAGTGCTGGTGGGCGCCGCTGGGGTTCATGCGTACCCTGTGGTAGCGGCAGCGCCGCAATGTCGGCAAACTCCTCCAGTGCGGCGTTGTCAAAGAAGATGGCCTGCGAGGGTGCATGTGGGGGTGGAATGGTGGGCATGCGGGCGTGGAACGATGATGGGACAGGGGGTTAGATTTTACTGCCGGGTTTAAACGCCAAAACGGGGGTCATTTTGCCATCCACGCGGGTTGCACTCGCCAGGGGCACGCCAAGAGAACGACATGTTTTGGAACAGACGGTAAATGGATGCCTAACGGCGTAGACCAGTTGTCGCCCGCTTGCAACGATTGTGCATAGTAGTAAATCGCTACGTGGCCATGTCATGCAAGTAACGCACCCAAACGTCTCATGGGGAAGACTTTGAGTACTTGACCCAAACGTCTCATGGGGAGGACTTTCAGTACTTGACCCAAACGTCTCATGGGGAAGACTTTGAGTACTTGACCCAAACGTCTCATGGGGAGGACTTTGAGTACTTGACCCAAACGTCTCAGGGGGAAGACTTTGAGTACTTGACCCAAACGTCTCATGGGGAAGACTTTGAGTACTTGACCCAAACGTCTCATGGGGAGGACTTGGAGTACTTGACCCAAACGTCTCATGGGGAGGACTATGAGTACTTGACCCAAACGTCTCATGGGGAAGACTTTGAGTACTTTACTTTCCCCTGTCGTTGCATATACCGCAGAAACAGAACCATCAAATGACAAAGTGTGTGCGCGTGTGTGTGTGCATGCAGGCACGGCATGCACCCCTAATTCAACGCACCTGAAGCCGCGGCGGGATCACCCCCCTGGGCTTTTGCATGATGGCCGCCTGCAGGGTCTGCAGCACATCCTCCATCAGCTGCATGGGCAGTAGCGGTAACATGTCCAATGGTCCAAGTGACAAGGTGGACATCAGAACATGCTGAAGGATAGCTTGTCCAGCAAAGCTTTTGGTGGGAAAGGCACAATGGACCATCCATCTTGATTTTGTGTGCAATGGACGGTTCACGCAATGACCAGTCGCCCACCTCACGGGAACATACACGAGAAAGCAAACTATAAAAATGAAACCACAACGACCAGTCGCCCACCTCATAATAACAACTAGGAGCAATTAACCTAATGATTAATACGTAATGACCGGTCTTCCGTATCACGGGAACAAACAAACTTAACCAGCGGTAGTGAAATAGGGTCACCCCGGGGCTTTGCGGGGTGATTACTAGACGGCAACCCCAAAGTAAACGTAAATGGAAAAATCCTTACCAGGAGGGCACTGCCGATGAACAAGAGCTCTTATCTACTTAGTAATAATGAAGGCACTGCCGATGAACAAGAGCTCTTATCTACTTAGTAATAATGGGGGCACTGCCGATGAACAAGAGCTCTTATCTACTTAGTAATAATGAGGGCACTGCCGATGAACAAGAGCTCTTATCTACTTCGTAATAATGAGGGCACTGCCGATGAACAAGAGCTCTTATCTACTTAGTAATAATCCCAGAGGCATACCCCAGCCTGCGCTGGTTGTCACATTGATACACTGGTCACTACATTACAGTATGAAGGCCTGCGCTGGTTGTCACATTGATACACTGGTCACTACATTACAGTATGAAGGCCTGCGCTGGTTGTCACATTGATACACAAGCGCTCCATCCTGTACACATTCCATGACGTCGAGACGCTGTTCCCATCTCCCACGCACACAAGACCGTGGTCCCTATTCGGTAATTGCAACCACCATCAAGTAAAAGTACACATATGGATGAACAAGCGGCGCCAGCCATGCGACCACGCCAGGATGAACAAGCGGCGCCAGCCATGCGACCACGCCAGGATGTTCCTCTGCTGCGCATGCGCCCACCTGCTGTGGCGCGGTGGACAAGTTGCCCAGCACGGGCGCGTAGAGGACACGCTTTGCCATGACGGTGCGCAGGAGGGAGGGGTCGCCCACACGCAGGAAGGACAGCGCTGCGGGCGCAAGGGGGCACCAGGGGGATGTGCGGGCCATAGGCAGGTGAAAGTGGCATCAGCGACCTTATGTCAACGAGCCAACCGCAAGGATGCGCAGGTGGATGATGATCATTTGGCAGGTAGCAGCACGTCCCCTGTCAGCCCACGACCATTGCAGAGAGGGAAACCGATACCAAGCACATCGGGAGAGCTATCTGCGGTCCAAAGCACGTAGGGAGAGCTATCTGCATGCGACAAGTATCATCGTTCACATGCTCAGCAGGGCATGCACCCCAAGTTGACGAGCGACAGGAAAATGGTCGAGGGGAAGCTTGAGACGCTCCCTGCCCCTAAAGAGAAGGTAGCGCAGAAAACCGAGCACAGCATCCATGCATGGGACAATTAGTGCAGGACTCGTGGCGCATGATGACACTAGTATCCCATTACAACCATACGCAAGCCCAGCATAGCGCATAACGATATCCCATTACAACCGCACGCGACCCCAGCACGTGACGCGCACGCACCAAACTCTGCAAATGCATGCCTCGTGGGCCCCCTCAGCCGCGACTGCAGCGCCTTCTCTGCTGCCTCCCGCGCGTTGGCGTCCAGGTCCCCCCTGAGGAGGTCCCAGGCGCGCTGCGCGCTTCCCGCGTCGTCCCTGAGCGCCGTCTTGCTGGCGGCCTTGGAGACGGACGCCAGCCGGGGCAGTGCGGCCAGCGACCAGTCGAACGCAGCCAGCAGCTCTCGCGCCAGCTGTCGATTTTGGATGTAAATTTATTTTATTTGCATGTGCACACGTGTGTGGGATGAGTAGAAGCAGGAGCCCATGTTGGCCGTTTGTGCCGAGAGAGAAAAATAGCAATAGCTCGAGTTGCAAATTGTGAGCACAAAGAAGAAGGACACGCAAAAATGCATACAGCGAGCCGCGTACAGCACACGCAAAAGGCATACGCGGGCAGATGCAGCGCACATCCGTTGACATGCGCATCACACCCCGCTTGCTCAGACACCAGATTCTACAAGACCCATTTGCCTTGCTGCGCCCTTGCTTTCCCTTACGCCACGGCCATCTGGTGCGTACAAAATCGCGCTGGTTCCTTGATGCCGCCGGATCGTATGGGGCATGAGCATGAATGATAAATGCTAGTGCTGAACCAGCCTGCGGGGCAGCGCTTCGTTTAGGCTTTTTTCCACAGGCGGCGCCGTGCCGGCAACTATTTCACATGGACGGTGGCCGGCAAAGGCCGGCGAGTTGCTACTAAAAATTTGTTGACATGAGTTTTTACTAAGCTTTCGCCACTAAAGATTCTCTGCTGCTTATGTGCGGCGTGGGCCACAACAACAACAACAACAACCACGTTTGAGATTCTCAGGTTTAAGATCATGTGAATCTGAATTTGACCTCTACTAGAAGTATAATTGTAGTAGAATGTAGTAGAACTTAGTAGAGTCGAATCACAGTGGTAAGATCCTTTAAAGTGCAAGGACAGCGCACCACCCATGGGCCGCCAAACTGCCCCTAGTCACAATTACTACTTTCCAATGGTTACCAGCACACACCGACACGGGACGGCAGCGAAATTTCTACGGATTCACAAAGCAACCGCCCCTTCATAGTTTAATACTGGCAACCACCCCTAAGATCCGTGGTCCGTCAAGCAGCAGCAACACACAGCCGCGCCACCCACCGAGGTGCCCCGGTGCACGATGGCTGCCAAAAGTAACAGCGCCAGGTTGGCGCGCTGCCTGTTCTCACTGGACAGGTGTCCGTAGACGTGCTTGAGGCGCAGGCGCACGATCTGAGGGAGGATGTGCACCAGCAAGGGGGGCAGCATGGCAATCAGGCGAGGATGGGCCATCAGGCAACCAGGCAAAGAGGGGCCATAAGTCCATCAGGCCAGATGGGCCATCAGTCCATCAGGCAACCAGGCCAAGATGGGCCATCAGGCCATCAGGCAACCAGGCAACGAGGGGCCATCCGGCAATCAGGCAAGATGGGCCATAAGGCAACCAGGCAACGAGGGGCCATCAGGCAATCAGGCAAGATGGGCCATCAGGCAACCCGGCAAAGAGGGGCCATCAGTCCATCAGGCAAGATGGGCCATCAGTCCATCAGGCAAGATGGGCCATCAGTCCATCAGGCAAGAGAGGCTACCATCCAAGAGGGCCCGCCAGGCGAGATGCCCATCACCCCCCCCCAGGAGTTGGAGGAAGAGAAAAGTTGTGAACATGACAGACAGCACACACGTGCGCGACCGTGCCACGCACACCCACGCATCATAATATTGTGCCATATTGCCGGTGGCACGCTTGGGCTTGGTTGGTCAGGGCCTTAACAAACGGTGAATGGGGACTGGTCAGGCCTTAACAAACGGTCAACGGGGACTGGTAAGGGCCTTAACAAACGGTGAATGGAGACTGGTCAGGGCCTTAACAAACGGTGAATGGCGACTGGTCAAGGCCTTTGCAAACGGTGAATGGGGACTGGTCTGGGCCTTAACAAATGGTGAATGGGGACTGGTCAGGGCCTTAACAAACGGTGAATGGGGACTGGTCAGGGCCTTAACAAACGGTGAATGGGGACTGGTCAGGGCCTTAACAAACGGTGAATGGGGACTGGTGAATGGTAAACGGTGAATGGGGACTCGTCAGGGCCTTAACAAACGGTGAATGGGGACTGGTCAGGGCCTTAACAAACTATGAATGGGGACTGGTCTGGGCCTTAACAAACGGTGAATGGGGACTGGTCTGGACCTTAACAAACAAGAATGGGGACTGGTCAGGGCCTTAACAAACGGTGAATGGGGACTGGTCAGGGCCTTAACAAACGGTGAATGGGGACTGGTCAGGGCCTTAACAAACTATGAACGGGGACTGGTCTGGGCCCTAACAAACGGTGAATGGGGACTGGTCAGGCCTTCACAAACAAGAATGGGGACTGGTCAGGGCCTTAACAAACTATGAATGGGGATTGGTCTGGGCCTTAACAAACGGTGAATGGGGACTGGTCAGGGCCTTAACAAACGGTGAATGGTGACTGGTCAGGGCCTTAACAAACGGTGAATGGGGACTGCTCTGGGCCTTAACAAACGGTGAATGGGGACTGGTCTGGACCTTAACAAACAAGAATGGGGACTGGTCAGGGCCTTAACAAACGGTGAATGGAGACTGGTCAGGGCCTTAACAAACTATGAATGGGGACTGGTCTGGGCCTGAACAAATGGTGAATGGGGACTGGTCAGGGCCTTAACAAACTATGAATGGGGACTGGTCAGGGCCTTTACAAACGGTGAATGGCGACTGGTCTGGGCCTTAACAAACGGTGAATGGGGACTGGTCAGGGCCTTAACAAACGGTGAATGGGGACTGGTCAGGCCTTAACAAACAAGAATGGGGACTGGTCAGGCCTGAACAAACTATGAATGGGGACTGGTCAGGGCTTTAACAAACGGTGAATGGGGACTGGTCTGGGCCTTAACAAACGGTGAATGGGGACTGGTCAGGGCCTTAACAAACGGTGAATGGGGACTGGTCAGGGCCTTAACAAACAGTGAATGGGGACTGGTCAGGGCCTTAACAAACTATGAATGGGGACTGGTCTGGGCCTTAACAAACGGTGAATGGGGACTGGTAAGGGCCTTAACAAACGGTGAATGGGGACTGGTCAGGGCCTTAACAAACGGTGAATGGGGACTGGTCAGGGCCTTAACAAACGGTGAATGGGGACTGGTCTGGGCCTTAGCAAACGGTGAATGGGGACTGGTCTGGGCCTCAACAAACGGTGAATGGGGACTGGTCAGGGCCTTCACAAACGGTGAATGGGGACTGGTCAGGGCCTTAACAAACGGTCAATGGGGACTGGTCAGGGCCTTAACAAACGGTGAATGGGGACTGGTGAATGGTAAACGGCGAACGGTTGGTGTTGAAGGGTGGATGTTGAATGTTGAATGTCGAACGTTGAATATGGAATGTGGAATTTTGAGTGTTGAACGGAGAAGACTGGCAAATGGTGAACGGCAAAAGGTGAATGCTGGTCCAGGCCTGTACAGTTTAACTCGTGGATAAAGGGATGTGCGTGACCCATGCGTGGGCGCACCGTAAGGGTGTACCATAACTAGGATCCATGCCCTAACTAGGATGCATACCCTAACTAGGATGCATACCCTATCTAGGGTGCATACCCTAACTAGGATGCATACCCTAACTAGGATGCATACCATAACTAGGATGCATACCCTAACTAGGATGCATACCCTAACTAGGATGCATACCCTAACTAGGATGCATACCCTAACTAGGATGCATACCATAACTAGGATGCATACCATACATTCACAGCTGATGCACAGAGGGCACTTCGGAGCGGTATAAGAACAGGTAGCTGCGCCTGAGATGATGGCAGCTGGCGTGGGGTGGGGTGACGTGGCATGGGGGTTTCAGGGAGCACTAACAAATACCAATACTCTCATTTTCTAATGTCTGCCATGCCTTTATGCCATTATTATGTTGCACTAAGTATGCAGGCAAGTCGGCATCAAACCGCCTGGACAAATAGGGACGCCCGGCTTTTGCTGGTGTGTGTTCCCAAGAGGGTGGTCAGGGGGTTGCGTGCGCATGCCAGCGCAATATCAGGCAGCGCACATTCGAGTGGAAGGGAGGGGGTCGTAGGGCAGCGCACACGCGAGTAGAAGGGAGGGGGGCGTAGGGCAGCGCACACGCGAGTGGACTGGAGGGGGGCGTAGGGCAGCGCACACGCCAGTGGACTGGAGGGGGGCGTAGGGCAGCGAACACGCGAGTGGACTGGAGGGGGTCGTAGGGCAGCGCACACGCGAGTGGACTGGAGGGGGTCGTAGGGCAGCGCACACGCGAGTGGACTGGAGGGGGTCGTAGGGCAGCGCACACGCGAGTGGAAGGGAGGGGGTCGCGATGAGGGGGCAAGCTGCCTAGACGCGCAGCACTGCCGGAAAGTGGCAACCCAGTGCGGACGTGAGGTCACGTAGGGACACGTAGTGCCATGTATATGGCAGGCACCCTATAACACGGCGGCGACGGCTAAAAATAGGGTAAGCAATAGGACCTATGTGGTGTATATGACAGGCGTTGTACTACTATGTAATTAGCGTAGTGACGGCTGACAGTAGAATAAGCCTAGTAGGACCTACGTGGCGCGCCAGGTCATTGAGCCGTGACTCCAACAGCCGTGTCGCCTCGTCCACCTGACGTGACGCCGGCTCGGGCTTGTGCTGCAGCATGGTGGTGACGAGCAGTAGCAGGGCGCTAACCACCTTGTGGTTGTTGGCCTGCGGGCTCCAGGCCGCGGCCAACGAGATGGGGTGGACATGGGGGTGGGAAGGGGTGGGAAGGGGTGGGAAGGGGTGGGAAGGGGTGGGAAGGGGTGGGAAGGTGTGGGAAGGTGTGGGAAGGTGTGGGAAGGTGTGGGAAGGTGTGGGAAGGGGTGGGAAGGGGTGGGAAGGGGTGGGAAGGGGTGGGAAGGGGTGGGAAGGTGTGGGAAGGGGTGGGAAGGGGTGGGAAGGGGTGGGAAGGGGTGGGAAGGGGTGGGAAGGGGTGGGAAGGGGTGGGAAGGGGTGGGGAGGGGTGGGGAGGGGTGGGAAGGGGTGGGAAGGGGTGGGAAGGGGTGGGAAGGTGTGGGAAGGTGTGGGAAGGTGTGGGAAGGTGTGGGAAGGTGTGGGAAGGGGTGGGAAGGTGTGGGAAGGGGTGGGAAGGGGTGGGAAGGGGTGGGAAGGTGTGGGAAGGGGTGGGAAGGGGTGGGAAGGGGTGGGAAGGGGTGGGAAGGGGTGGAAAGGGGTGGAAAGGGGTGGGAAGGGGTGGAAAGGGGTGGGAAGGGGTGGGAAGGGGTGGGAAGGGGTGGGAAGGGGTGGGAAGGGGTGGGAAGGGGTGGGAAGGCGTGGGAAGGGTAGGCAGTACGTCAGCCAAGGAAATTGGATGCCATACGTGGCAGGAATGCTCAAGAAGTCGACGGCGCCAGAGAGGGATTTCCATTATCCAACTGGCGAGGGTGTCAGACATTTCTCGGCATAAAGTAAACTATAGAAATAAAATCGCGGTGCCGATATGATCACGCTCATGCAGATAGCGATCTGTCGAGGAACGCGGTGAGCCACGCGGCATGACCAGATGCGCTCCAAATACTCACATTGTGCTGAGCTTCCCACAAGCGGATAAGCTCGGCGCACTGAGGGGATAAGAGAACGTACTCCCGCAGAAGGCCCTGCTTGGTCCCGGTCGACACCGCCTCTCGAAATGCACACAATCCTGTCGAGAAGGTTGGTATGATAACCGGCAGATGTAAGAGCAGGCGTTACGAGGTAACACAATTGTAATTTGTGCCATGCCTTCGCCTCATACCTGCAGACAAAAAAGTATTTACTTGTGCTATTAGCCATTGCGGGCGACAAGTACGAGCGTGGGACGTCATAGGTAAAGCCCATGCAAATACGACGGCAGGGGGGGGGCATTAACCTGTGTAAACGGTGTCTGCATCTTCAACTTGTATCTGTTCCAAGATTTCGGCGAGGGCACGAGAAGGTCCCCTGGGCAGTGCCGTCGCCATCACAAATTGCCTGGTCTCTGTTTCACGGCGATTGCGAAAACCATGGCATCTGAGTCGGGCTCAGCATAACGTCCAACGCTACCAATTGGATGACCATGCTGCGTTCGAAAACGATAGGGAGCATAACAGTTACGAACTCGTTGCACATGCACTAGCTCCCTCAGCTGCTGCACTTTTCCATAGCCGCGAGGTTTGCAGTTTGCAGTTCACTTGACGCCCAGGCCTGCGTCGTCAACTGTAAAACTGATGAAGTGTAAATTCCAGCCAGGCAACAGCGATACTGCTGCCGTGCGACAAAGTTAATATCTTCTACTGCCTGCTATAACCTGGCTTGGTACGTTTGTTGCCAATTGCCAGCCCACGGCCGGCGCTGGCCGCCGTAATTATTGCAATGCAGCGGCGGTGCACACGTGGCGGGTTGCTGGCTCCTACGTCGGCGACTCGGGGTACGTGCATATCGCCTCGCCCTACCGTTATCCGCGGTATGGCGACGTGGGACAGCACGTGCGCGAGGGCAGCGAGACATCCACATCGAAATTGAACCGTCGTGCTGGGCACTGGCAGGACCTGCTGCAACGAACTGCAATAAATATTCAATTAATTACATGCTAACCATAAAATAATCCAAGCGATTTCAGGCGATTGCCCTCATCCTACTCCGTCACGTTTTCTCAGATTTTGAGTAAAAATGCCTCTTTTCGAGGCAATCAGTGTGGACAAAGATTACGTGGCTAAGACCCTCAGCCAGCACTGGTCGCTCGATCTGGGAAATGTCATTAAGGAGTCAATAAACCACACATTCACCGCGACTGCCTCCGACGGAGAGAAGTTTGCCGTCCGAGTTTGTCTTGCCAGTCGCCTCGACAGGGTCAAAGACGAAGTCCTGTTTGTCAACTATTTGAGCGAGCATGGAGTCGAAGGCGTGTGCGACTTTGTGCCGACGAAGGACGGTGCATTTTTTGTTGCTGGAAACGGTCTGATTGTGTTGGTAATGAATTGGGCAAAGGGAGAGATCGTCGACTTTTTCAAGTACGCCTGGCTGCTCGACGACGAGCTCATCTTTTCTTGGGGCGCATGGGTGGGACGGATGCACAACGCCTCGCGAGAATTCAGCAAAGCGCATCCGGACGTCGCGGCACGGATACAGAACTGGGAGGACAACCACTCGTCTATCATGAAGGGTTGCCCCATTGACCCTGCAGATGCAATCCAGTGGCCGCACGAGGACCTTGGCGTCCTTCACGGTGACGTCAACATCTCGAACTTCCACTACTCCGCAGACAAAAAGCTGTATGTCTTCGATTGGGACCAGATACAGCGTGGGTGGTGGGAGAGCGACGTCGCGCATGCGTGTCTTACTGCTTTCATGCTGAACGAAGCGGGGGCGGTCGTCAGTGGCGAGAAAGTCCCCCAGGCAGAGCACCCGGAGAAATTCGTTGACAAGTTCGTGGAAGGGTACAACTCGACATGTGCCAGGAAACTGGACCGTGCACGGCTGGACCGGATGATCTTGATTCGGAAAAAGTTCTACGCCAGGTTCGCAGAAAAGGCGTTGAGGGAAGAACGGGAGACGGCTCCCCCGGGTATGATGGTGTTTATCGAATTCACCCACAAATGGGCAAACCGATACCTATAGCTAGTTGTTATGCAGCCGCAAGTTGCGGCCACACACCAGTGTGTATACACAGTGATCGTCAATCGTTGTGTACACATTCTAATTTTCAAAGCTAGGCTAACCGACGGGCGATCGATGTCTATGATGCATGTGCCCCAGCAGAGGAGAAATTGCATGGAGCTAGGCCGCATCTCACATCCGTATGCCGGGGTACAGGCATGCATGTGTACAGCGCTAGGCCGGCATCACAGTACCCTTATGTATGGCTGGTGGCCAACATGCATGCATACATAGAGTCATAGACACTCCCGGCCAGTTCTAGGCTCGAAACACACGCCCTGATCAAGCATGTTGTTTCCGGCCCCACCGTCTAGGTCACCTAGTCGCTCTACACGTAAGCCAGCCATAATTTCAATGAACAAGGCTACACATGTTACCATCTCCATTTTATAGTCATCATCCTGAACGACTCGAAAATGCCGGGGAAAGATAACGGCAGGCTCGAGCTACCATGGTCCGGATTCTCCCGATTTCTGGCCTGCGCTGGTTGTCTCCTTAACAATATATATACAATATATATAAATCAGAATATATATATTAAAAATATAATTACTTACAGCAGAGTGAAATCACTCAAACCAAAGCAAACGCCCAGCTATAAACCTATATACAGAGCCATGTCAAAGCTCTATACTACGATAAGACCAATGGAAACGCCTAACGGGAGGAACCTAATAGCCCTGCTGCACCGCAAAATCAGCCCGCGTACGGCGGAGCATGATGTCAGCCATGGCCCGAGTCAGCGCCACCGACAAGCGCTGACGCCAATATGACGTCCAGGTCCGCGCCGACCATGGGGCCCGCTGGCCCTCCAGGTCCAGCCGGTCCTCCCGGAGCCGGCAACACTCCTTGAAGAAGGCGGAGGTCAGGGGCCCCATGGCACCAAACTCCTCCAGGACAAAGGGCACCACACGATGGTGCCCGACGTCGCCGTAGGCCAGGAGCTTGGCCCGCTCCGCCCGGTCCGCCGTGTAACCTGCCGTGAGGGAGGCCCCAGCCACGTGGCTAAGAGCCAAGGGCCGCGCCACCGAAACGTCAATAAGCAGATGCCGGCCACCCCCCTCAAAGTCCAGCACCACGATGTCAGGCCGGTGGTTGGGGGAATAGAAGGCAGCGCCATCCGCATCCTCGGACCGGATGTTCGCGTGGGGGAAAACCGACCGAATCATGGCGAGCACCACCGTCAGGAGGACAGTGTGCAAATACAAATACCAATTCTGATTCTGTTGGCCCCCCATGCAGGCAAGGTAGTGAGTCCCCGTGGGATCCAGCGGCTGCCCACAGCTACCACAAGGCCGCCCGGCCGGAACAAGAGGCTGCGGGGCAAATAGCTGGTGCCGGAGCGCCACCGAGTAGTGGCTGGGAGCCAAGGCGAATGGGGGGGCCATGGGAAGAGCACGAAGGTACGCCGAGCCCACACTCCGCAAGGAAAGCGAGAACAGCCACGCACGTCCCTGGGCGTTGAGGTCCGCGAAAAGAGCAATCCAATCAGCCGTGTGCAGAATACCCGCGTAGGTTTTCTGGTGTTTATCGATGACGCGAGCAGGGAATGCGGCGGGAGATTGAACGGAGGCGACCGAGGGAGTGCCGCGAGGGAGGTGGCGCTGTACCGCCTGAGCGGCACGGACGGGAGAACAGGCCTGCTGGATCTCAGCATAGGCCTCCTGGATGGCGGTGACGAAGGGCAAAGGGCTGCTGGGGTCCAGGAGGTCAGGCGCTGCCGTTGCCAAAAGGGGCAGGAGCCGGCAGCTTTCCGCCCACGACTGAGCGACGGAGCCCAAAAATGCTGCTGGGGCCAGCCGGGCGGCACGAGTCAGACCGCAGCCACCCATCCGTGCAGGCAGGGAGGCAATGCGAATAGCATGTGGCGGGAGGTCGGGGCCCGGGACCAGCTGCGCCAAGGCCGACTGGATGCGTTCGTCGTGGCCCTCGGCGGCCAGCCGGACCTGAGCCGGAAGAGCGCCCCGGAGCCAGTGAACGACGCGAGGGTGAGCGCAAAACCACAGAAGCAGACCCTTGGTCTGCGAATCATGAAGGCGCGCAATCAAGGGCAGTACCTCAGTGCGTGCCTCGAGGGCGGCCCGCAGAGCATCGATGACAAACGCGGGGTCGCCAACCGGAACGCCGAGGACATCCAACCCATGGAGGCGCTCGTCCCGGCCCAAGAGCTGGGGCGGAAAGCCGGAGCAATCACCTTGGGGCGAGTACACCGCGCACTTGGCCAGGGTCAACTGGAGGTTGATGTCGGCCACCGCGGTCTGCAGTGCCAGCAGAGCCGCGGTGGTGTCCGGCACAGGGCCCAGAAGGTAGATATCATCCAAGTAGGCCTGAATAGCGACCGCCGGGTGGGCAGCATGGACCGCTTGGAGGCAACCCTGGAGGGGGGCGGCAAAGTACAGGGGTCCCAGGGGGTCCCCTTGCTGGGTGCCCGACCGCGACAGCAGGCCGCCGCGAGTGCCGTCCTCCATGATGTGAACCAGTTGGCCGGGCTGGCCGTAGCACACGGCTGTCCAAGCGTACAAGTCCTCGAAGGACTCCATGACGGCCGCAAACATGCTGGCGCGGGACAGACTGTTGAACGCGTTGTGGCAGTCGACCTTGACGACAGCGTGGGTGGGGTGGGCCTCGAGGTAGGCCTGCACCGAATGGATGAGGATATCCGCCCCGCCTGGAGTCGTCACCCCCAGCTGGGCCGCCACCGAGGTCTCACCCGCTGCGAGGGGCGGGCAGAAAAAGGCACGGAGCTCGGGCGCCTTTTGGCGGCAGATCACTTTGCCCACGAGCTTGCGGAGCACCTCACCGCAGGCGATCGGGCGCACCTTGCCCTCGGGGGGGGCAAGACACCCTTGAGCAGAGCGAGGAGGCGAGCGCCCGCTAACCACTCGCGCGCAGCGGGAGGAACGCGACCAGCCGCCAGGTCAATGAGGGTGTCAAAGAGAATGTCCTCGCCCCCATGCCCCACCAGGACCTCCAAGTGCTCGTAGCGCCAGCCCGACGGCCCGGTAGAGGAAGCCCGCGGGACCGCACGCATCACCTCCAGGAAGCAGTCGCGGTCCAGCCGGAGGGGGGCCGGCAGGGGGTCCGGCACGGGCAGCTGGAATCCGGGCTCCGCAGGGTGAAGAGCCTCCAAGGCCGCCAGGGTAGCCGCATTGGCGGGGGCCAGCTTGGCCATTTCCAAGCGGGTCATGGCCCGGCTGAGCTGCCCCTCGCGGACGAGGCGGATGACGTCGGCGGCCACCCGCTCGAAGTTGACCTCCCCCGACAGCCGGGCCGTGCGCGGGGGCGGCACGCCAAACAGCCCCTCCCAGTCCCCCTGCAGAAAGCGTCGGCAACGGGCAATAACCGCACCCTGGAGGCCGCGCACACCACGCCCGAGAGGGGTGAGGAGCAGGCGGGGGGTCACCATGTGCAGTTTAAAGCCCAGCGGGTCGTCCGGAGCGGCGTGCATGCGCCGGAGAGAAACGATTGCACATTGCGCGAAAAGGCTACGCGCGCGGTGGGGGAGGTCGGTCAGGGTAGACGTCGGGTTGATGGCGCATGCATCCCAGGGAACCGTGTCAAGCCAACGCCAACTGGCCGAGTAGTCGGGCGGCGGGGGCTGGGAGCCGGTGGGAGCCGAGGCGGGAGGGGGGAGGGGGCCGGGACTGCTGGCCGGTTGAGGGGCCGTTGAGCAACACAGGCGCGCGCGTGCTGAGCGCGCCCGTGAATGGAGTACACCCGCTGGCAGTGAGCTTCCGGGCACCGGTAACAGCTCATGGCCTGCAGATCCGCCGCGCCGAGATCGGGGTGCACAGCGCGAAGGTGCTGGCAGAGGAGGTTACGGTTGTGGAACACACCAGCACACGGGGACCCCGTGGGAAGCAGCACGGCACACCGGTGAAGGCCGTCGGCGGGCGCTGAGTGGCGGGGAGCGGCGCCAGCAAAGGCAGGACGTGGGGCCTGCGGCGTCTCCCCAGCCGGGCCGGCAGGCGCGCGCACCACGACCCGACCAGCGCCCGGCATGCCCGCCGGGGCCACGGAGGAGGCAGTGCCCACCGGGGAGACCCCCAGCGGAGGGGGATCGAGAACGCCGGCGCCCCTCCCAGGGGGACTCGCCAGCGCGCCCGCGACCACCCCAGGCCCCGGCAACGAGGCCGGGGGCGGCGGCCGAGGGGTCGGGGAGGCAGCTGGCCCCGGGGCCCGGTGGGGACCCGGCAGGGGACCCAGCGAGACCGGGGGCGGGCCGAGAGGAAGCGCAGTCCCAGGGGGCGGCACAACAGCCCGGCACAACGGGCAGCGCGGCACGGAGTGGAGCAAGCTGCGCGCGATGCACGCTTGATGGAATGTGTGGCCGCACGCGGGCAGGCGACACAAGCCATCCCCCGGCCGGAAGGGCTCAAGGCAGATGGCACAGGAGCCCGACTCGGGGTCGTCCCCCTCCAGAAGGGACCGGACATGAGGGGGGGCGGGTCCCAGCCGGCCTCCCAGCAACCCGGGAGAGCAGCAATCTGGGCGCGCGAGAGGATGCCGACCGGTTGGTCAGCCGCGGGGTGCCATTCGTGCGGGATGCCTGCCAACTCCAGGATGTCGTGGAGGAAGGCAGAAACAGGCGTCCCCGCGGTTAGGGGCTGGGCGCGCCCGGCCGAGTCCACCAAGATGGCCTGGCCGCCCTGAACCGCGATGGGGGCCCCGAACTCCACACGCAGCATGGCGGCCTGCGCCAGGCTGAGGGAGGTGATGAGAAAGCCCCCACTGGCAACCGGGCCGGGAGGCGGGGCCTGGGCGTCCAAGAAGAGGCGAAGCTGCCGCGGGGACATGAGGCCCAGGTCGGCGCCGCCCGCGAGGTAGGCCGCCCGCACCGAGACCTGTGCGTCTCGAGCCACCGCCGTGACGAACTCGACCACCTCCTGACCCACCCGCTCGTCCAGGGAAAGCAGCTCTTCCTGCCGGGCGGCCGGGAGATGCCACGGCAGCCGGCAGCCGGCGTGATATCCTTCCAAGACATACCCCCAAAGAGTCGAGGCCGTCACCGGGGGGCGGCGGAAAGAAATGTCGCCCGCACCCGCGCAACTAGGGCCAGGAAGGCCGGGGGCCTAGGGAGCGAGGGGAAGGCGGCCTGGAACCCGACCGCGTCCAGCAACAAAGGGCAGTACGCCCAAGAAAAGGTGGCGCGGCCCACCACGCCGACAATGTGCGAGGGCGGCCACGAGGTGAACGCGTGGGCCCGGGGGCCGCCGTCCCACGCGGCAAGGACGGGGGTGGCGGCTGGGTGGCCAACCGCGGCCGGGGGAAGGGAGGCCAGAGCGTCGGGGAGCGAGGGGCCGGGGGCGGGCGCCGGGGTCGCCAGGCCCGCCGGGGGTCGGCCGGGCCCAGCCCAGGCGACAGCGCCGCGCCCCCGTCGGCGGGGCCAGGCGACGGGTGGGGCCCCGGGGCCGAGGGCGCCAGGGCCCGAGCAACGGCGGCCCCATCGGGCAGGCCACGGCCCGCCCCGAGGGCCTCGGCAGGGGGGCACACGGGGCAGGGGGCCGGAGCACCCAGCGGGGAGGGCAGCCCGGGGGCCCGCCGGGGGGGACAGCGCGGGCACGTCCAGGAGCCCGGCGGGACCCGGTAGAGCCGGGGAGTAAGACACTGCAAGTGCCACCCGGAATTGCAAGCATCACAAACTAACATGTGGTGCCCGCGGTGCCCGCTCCGGCAGACCTCGCAGACCAAGGAGGGGGAGACCGGGGCGCCCGAGCCCCCCGCAGCCGGGTCGCCCACCTCCGCAAGAAGGGCCGCAAGCCGAGAGGACCGCCGAGGCGCCAACCGGGGAGCGGGGGAGCCGTTGGGCGAAGGGGGTCGTGGGTCGTCCATGAACAATCAGGGCAGGCGTGGCAGCCACCGAGGGGGGGGGCGGGGGGTGTGGGGGGCGGAGCCCCCCACGCGGGGGGTTTGGGGGGCGGCAGCCCCCCAACGCGCTGCGGTCGCGGTACCGCCTGCCGTCCGGCACTTTGAAGCCCGCCGGTGCTATAATTCCTATCGTCCACGCATGTTTTCCCCTGCCTCAAACCGCACGTTGCATTTAAATCTGGAGCCCAAAATTCACTGAAAACGTGTGCCAGCCGGTAGCAAACTGGGCCAAGCTGCCACGGAATGGTGGTACCGCCTGCCGTCCGGCACTTTGAAGCCCGCCGGTGCTATAATTCCTATCGTCCACGCATGTTTTCCCCTGCCTCAAACCGCACGTTGCATTTAAATCTGGAGCCCAAAATTCACTGAAAACGTGTGCCAGCCGGTAGCAAACTGGGCCAAGCTGCCACGGAATGGTGGTACCGCCTGCCGTCCGGCACTTTGAAGCCCGCCGGTGCTATAATTCCTATCGTCCACGCATGTTTTCCCCTGCCTCAAACCGCACGTTGCATTTAAATCTGGAGCCCAAAATTCACTGAAAACGTGTGCCAGCCGGTAGCAAACTGGGCCAAGCTGCCACGGAATGGTGGTACCGCCTGCCGTCCGGCACTTTGAAGCCCGCCGGTGCTATAATTCCTATCGTCCACGCATGTTTTCCCCTGCCTCAAACCGCACGTTGCATTTAAATCTGGAGCCCAAAATTCACTGAAAACGTGTGCCAGCCGGTAGCAAACTGGGCCAAGCTGCCACGGAATGGTGGTACCGCCTGCCGTCCGGCACTTTGAAGCCCGCCGGTGCTATAATTCCTATCGTCCACGCATGTTTTCCCCTGCCTCAAACCGCACGTTGCATTTAAATCTGGAGCCCAAAATTCACTGAAAACGTGTGCCAGCCGGTAGCAAACTGGGCCAAGCTGCCACGGAATGGTGGTACCGCCTGCCGTCCGGCACTTTGAAGCCCGCCGGTGCTATAATTCCTATCGTCCACGCATGTTTTCCCCTGCCTCAAACCGCACGTTGCATTTAAATCTGGAGCCCAAAATTCACTGAAAACGTGTGCCAGCCGGTAGCAAACTGGGCCAAGCTGCCACGGAATGGTGGTACCGCCTGCCGTCCGGCACTTTGAAGCCCGCCGGTGCTATAATTCCTATCGTCCACGCATGTTTTCCCCTGCCTCAAACCGCACGTTGCATTTAAATCTGGAGCCCAAAATTCACTGAAAACGTGTGCCAGCCGGTAGCAAACTGGGCCAAGCTGCCACGGAATGGTGGTACCGCCTGCCGTCCGGCACTTTGAAGCCCGCCGGTGCTATAATTCCTATCGTCCACGCATGTTTTCCCCTGCCTCAAACCGCACGTTGCATTTAAATCTGGAGCCCAAAATTCACTGAAAACGTGTGCCAGCCGGTAGCAAACTGGGCCAAGCTGCCACGGAATGGTGGTACCGCCTGCCGTCCGGCACTTTGAAGCCCGCCGGTGCTATAATTCCTATCGTCCACGCATGTTTTCCCCTGCCTCAAACCGCACGTTGCATTTAAATCTGGAGCCCAAAATTCACTGAAAACGTGTGCCAGCCGGTAGCAAACTGGGCCAAGCTGCCACGGAATGGTGGTACCGCCTGCCGTCCGGCACTTTGAAGCCCGCCGGTGCTATAATTCCTATCGTCCACGCATGTTTTCCCCTGCCTCAAACCGCACGTTGCATTTAAATCTGGAGCCCAAAATTCACTGAAAACGTGTGCCAGCCGGTAGCAAACTGGGCCAAGCTGCCACGGAATGGTGGTACCGCCTGCCGTCCGGCACTTTGAAGCCCGCCGGTGCTATAATTCCTATCGTCCACGCATGTTTTCCCCTGCCTCAAACCGCACGTTGCATTTAAATCTGGAGCCCAAAATTCACTGAAAACGTGTGCCAGCCGGTAGCAAACTGGGCCAAGCTGCCACGGAATGGTGGTACCGCCTGCCGTCCGGCACTTTGAAGCCCGCCGGTGCTATAATTCCTATCGTCCACGCATGTTTTCCCCTGCCTCAAACCGCACGTTGCATTTAAATCTGGAGCCCAAAATTCACTGAAAACGTGTGCCAGCCGGTAGCAAACTGGGCCAAGCTGCCACGGAATGGTGGTACCGCCTGCCGTCCGGCACTTTGAAGCCCGCCGGTGCTATAATTCCTATCGTCCACGCATGTTTTCCCCTGCCTCAAACCGCACGTTGCATTTAAATCTGGAGCCCAAAATTCACTGAAAACGTGTGCCAGCCGGTAGCAAACTGGGCCAAGCTGCCACGGAATGGTGGTACCGCCTGCCGTCCGGCACTTTGAAGCCCGCCGGTGCTATAATTCCTATCGTCCACGCATGTTTTCCCCTGCCTCAAACCGCACGTTGCATTTAAATCTGGAGCCCAAAATTCACTGAAAACGTGTGCCAGCCGGTAGCAAACTGGGCCAAGCTGCCACGGAATGGTGGTACCGCCTGCCGTCCGGCACTTTGAAGCCCGCCGGTGCTATAATTCCTATCGTCCACGCATGCCCTTTTATATATATGTGTACAATGTATATAGCAACAATATACAATGTATATGTACAATGTATATAGCAGGCTCCCCTCACTGCTGTATAGGCCGTAGTTCCTTTTTTCTTGCGTTGCTCGCTTGCCTTGGGAGTTTTTCAAGGTAACTTTATCATCAATAAATAGAGTTGGCTCACTTAATAGCACGAGCGCTCCCCGGCGGCAATGTGAATTATGTAAGTGCTGCATGTCATGTATACGAATTCTAGGTGCAGCTCTTATTAATAGTCGGCCACAACTTTTTTTGCTTTTTTGACCCCCAAAAATGAAAAAAATCATAACTGCTGGACCACAACTCGATCCAAATACCCTCAACCCAGGTGCTAGGTACATCTACACTTCAAGGGCTTTCAGAATATGCAATAATATCACTGGTTTATCAAGGCATTTAGATGATAGCTTCAGCCAAAGTTGGCCAAAAGACGATCGTTTCCGTGCAAGAAAAAGTATACCCCCCCATTTTTCTCAGGGGGGGGGTCAGAAACCTCAATACCAACATTGGACAATTTAGTTGGATAGTCCAATGGTCCTTTCCTTTGGTCAAACCACCCGGATACCCCGTTTGACATGTATAATGCACGCGTGTACATGTGTGGCTTACGCGCGCGCAAACAGCCAACTATGCCATGCATGCCATACAATGAAGCAATATAATTGACCACAATAGACTGCCAAACATGCTGGAATACAAATATGACGCCACCTTGCACTCACTGAACGGTATCCCCCAAAGAAATGCCACAAATTGTACAACATAATGGCTAACACCCCTCCTTGAGCAGGAATGCAAGGGTAGGGATAAATGTCACAAACTACATCCAGATGTTGCTGGACGACCTAGTGGTCCCAGCCCAGTTTGAACACCGCATCCACTCTCTCTCCCTTCGATCTTTGGACTGCCATGCAGAACAAGCCGCGGTGGCAGAAGATTGTCAAGGCTCACACGCCAGCCCCTGTGGGCAAGCCAACTCCCCCCAAGAGGCGGCGGCGTTTTGATGAGTAGGGTAGTTAGGATTTTTCTAGACTAGATAGCTTATAAGAGTTAGGTTAGTTCGATTACGCGGCTCCTTCCACTCCACCCATCCACAAAGGAATATGTGCTACATGATCTCCCAACGGAGGCATGTTATAATTTAATTTAATTTTTAATCCATTCATTGGGGGAAGTTCTCCGTGACTTCCCAACGGGAGCACGTGTTTTATTAATTAAGTATTAAGTGAGCTCTTATCGTGGTTTATTGGCAATCATCCTGAACAGATCATGGGGATGCAAGTGCCCTGGTGCACCTAGAGCAAGGGTCCTTTACATCCCCACCCTTGCAGGAAGTAGCTTAGGATGTATGATAGGCCATATTCTGATAGGCCATATGCCCCCTCTCAAGGGCTATGTGCTACATATACTCCCAACGGAGTTATGTTACAATTCAATCCTGAACAACTCGAAAACGTGGATAAGATAACGGCAGGCTCGATCGAGCTACCATGGTCCGGATTCTCCTGATTTCTGGCCTAGCTGTGCTGGCTGTTTCATTGACTTTATTATCTTTTTTTATTTATGTCTCCTTGATAAAGATACATGCCCTGGACATCAGCAAGGCCACCCACCATCCAAGTAAATAAAAACTTGATGTACACGGACAACAAGTACCTCTATACGATATACAAAAAGGTCGAAGCACTCACATGTTCACCTCCGTGTTTCTACCAGGCGAGGACATCTTACTAAGAGGCAAAATTAAAATAGACTCTTACCAGCACGTAAATGCGGATCGTGCAATGACCCAGGTCCATCATCGTAATGTTTCTGTGTGCAACCGCTGCATGAGGCGGAACAGTGAGCTGGTCAAATGCACCGACGAGCGCAGCCCTTTCTGTCGCTGAGTGTTGGCAGCGATAATAGCTTGGACATCTTTCAAGTCTGTTGGCTCTGCCGCGCATGCAGTCCAGATCTTCAGATGGGAACCACGTTCCATTCAAAGTAATTGGTCGGAAGGAAACAAGCACACCCAGAATGGCAAGCTTGTCAGTCAGCATTGAATTAAATGCGCCCTTCCAGCTGAACTCAATGCAGTTGTTGCTAGGGTGTATAAACAATCAACCTGGCATGCTGTACCAACAGCAACCTAATCCAACCTGGCATGTTGTAACAACAGCAATCTGGTCCAACCTGGCGTGTTGTACCAACAACAACTTGGCTCAACTTGGATTCCCATGTGACATTTTCGCTTGCCACTATTGATGGGATATTGCCAAGTGCACCAACACGTCATTTATCAAACCACAACTTCAAACACTTGCCGTCAGTTGCCAACAACTACAAATGCAGGTGGTAACAGCTCCTGCCCGACAACTTCTCCCCATAGACATCTGCCCATGCCCACCCATGCCCGCCCATGCCCGCCCATGCCCGCCCATGCCCGCCCATGCCCGCCCATGCCCGCCCATGCCCGCCCATGCCCGCCCATGCCCGCCGATGCCCGCCCATGCCCGCCCATGCCCGCCCATGCCCGCCCATGCCCGCCCATGCCCGCCCATGCCCGCCCATGCCCGCCCATGCCCGCCCATGCCCGCCCATGCCCGCCCATGCCCGCCCATGCCCGCCCATGCCCGCCCATGCCCGCCCATGCCCGCCCATGCCCGCCCATGCTCATAATCCTCCCTACCCAGCGCCTGCAAGCCGTACCTTGACATTATTCTCGATGCCACAGCTCGCCAGCAGGGGGTCGTGCGGGTGCCCCTGGGAGCCAAGATGCAGATATCGCAGTGCACATTCAAGCAAACATGCAGTGAGGCAACCCCAACGGAAAGAAAGCAATTCGTCGTGCTCCTGCTCTGCCATGCAAGCGTTCGGGCAGGATCGCCACCGTGTTAAATAAACAACCTCAGAAAAACCTCAAAAACGTTGTCCAAGCCCACTCCTGCGGATGAAGGAGTGGATGCACACTATACACCTGCATGCCAGCATGGGCAGAGAGGAACAGCTGCGCTTGCGGCTGCCAATGAGGCTACGGACTCTACATAGGTGCAATATACAATTTGGTGCCTGTAAGTGGATAGGTGGGTGGTGATAGGTGATAGGTGACGAGGCAGTTCATGGGGGCAGGCAAAAAAGCAGGCGGACGGGAAAGCAGGCAGGAAAGTGGATGGGTTGGGTAGTGTAGGTGCCCCTCATCCCTGTCTGCATGACATATACCTGGAAGCAGTTGACCACGTGACACTGCCCCTTGCAACATACCATGCGGAGTCTGACCGCGCACCATACCTGGATGCAGTTGACCACGTGGCGGTCGCCCTTCATCAGCTGAACCAGTTGCCCCGTCTTCACGTCCCAAATGAAAATGCGGCCGTCATCGCTGCACGCCCAACAAACAGCAACCAACAGTGCAACAAGTGCCACAGAACATCAGCTCATAGCGCATCTAAGCCACAGCTGCACGAGTCGAAACGGAAACACCGTACTGTTACCCTACTGGCATCACCGGCCATCGTACCTGATATCCACTGAGGGTACCAATACTGAGCGGGGCTACATTTTAGGGCTTGACTGGTTACCAGCCCTTTCCAGTACGGAGAGGGTCTAGCCTTGTGCAAGTCAAAACCGTAGTCCAATCAGATTACGCAAAATACACTGAGGAAGAAACATGCTAGCAGTGGTTGGCGTTTCTGCTAAGGTTTTAATGGGACCAAAACCTTCATCAAACAACAACAGTTTGGATGATACAAAAAACGTTTACACAAGTCCATCATGCCAATCGTATAGTAGGAGTTGCCAATCATGTAGTAGGACTACTCCACACACTTATTACTACTTGCCACTCATTGCTACTTATTACTCCACATCACACAAAGATTTGGTTATCGTGATCACTGTCCATACTTGCGCACCATCCACAACTGCACAAAGTGTGCGATATCCAAGGCAAAATCCCAAATCTAATCTCCAGTGCTTTGGAAGAGTGAAATGCTGGCTGCTCCCATTATTCAACAGTCCCCAACAGCGCCTTGCCCACACCGCATGCCCCCTGTACGCCGTCAAGTACACACGAGAACAGCTCCCACAGAAAGCACCTTCCAAGACGATACAAACACCGCAGGGCAAAACAGGCCGGGTCGCCCAACCAGCAAGGAAGTACCGAGACACATGAACGTGGCATGCCACAAGTAGGTGCCGCACCAAGGCTGCAAGGTAAGGCGCTGCCTCCCTACCTGCCGGAGCACACGTACTCCCCCCTTGGACCGTAGAACGACACGTCCTTGACCGTCTGCACATTGCAGTGTCCCACCAGCCGCTGCTCGTAGTACAGATTTGGCTGGCTCGCCCGCCACGCAGGCCCCTCCGCCCCCGCAGGTTCCTCCCCACCTGAACCAGACCGCCCACGATCCCGCCGCCCACGGTCCCCATCATGCGATTCCCCCCCTGCAGTCACCTCACCCTCCGCGCCCCCAGCGGCCCTCCCCGCGTCCTCGCCCCCCTGCGTCAGGTACCGCTGCAACGGCCCCTCCCCCAGCGCCAGCACATCCACCAGGTCCTCGATGCTGGTGCTGTCAAAGTTGTCCTCCTCATCACGCTCGCCCTCGCCCTCGTTCTCATCGTCCGTGTCGCCTTCCTCATCGCTGCCAAGATCCGACCCGTCCTCCGACCCGAAAAAGCTCCAGTTCAACCGGCTGCTGTCGCTACCACTCACAGACTCATCATCCTCCTCCTCTTCGTCGTCATCATCATCATCTTCGTCATCCTCCTCATCGTCATCATCATCGTCATCATCGCCCATACTGTCGTCACTATCCTTGCTATCCTCCTCTTCCACGTCCCCTACCTCCCCTACCGCCTCTTCCTCCTCTTCCTCCTCTCCCTCCTCTACCCCCTCCTCTACCCCCTCCTCTTCTTCCTCCTCTTCTTCCTCCTCTTCTTCCTCCTCTTCTTCCTCCTCCTCTTCCTCCTCTTTTTCCTCCTCCCCCACCGTCACACGTGCACCATCGTCCTCTTCCATGCTAGCCCCCTTACTGCTGGCCCCGTCCCCATCCCCATGCTCTTCCCTGCTGGGGTCCTCACTATCCTCCTCACTCTGAACCGGGATCCCTTGCTTACCCCAACAGCTCCGGCCCGCCCTGCCCTTGGCCTCCCCCTCCCCCTCCCCTTCCCCTTCCCCCCCCTCCCCCTCCCCATCCCCTTCCCCACCCCCTCCCCCTCCCCTCCCCCTCCCCTCTCTCCTCATGCTCGTCCGCTCTACCGCACGAACCCATGTCAACGTCCATCGGCTTCAACTTCCGGGCACACTCGCAGGGACCCTTAGAGCGTTCCCCCTCTTTTCCACACAGTACAAGGCTGCCCCTTCGCTGCCTGCCGCACAAACAAGTGAGTGACACTTTGTCGCTCGCGCCCACAACTGCACCCACGGGCCCCGCACGCACGCCGTTCAACTGGCCGTCGTCAACCACGTCCACACACCCAGGCTGATGACTGCCAAGGTCCTGGCCATTCCCCGCTAGCCCGCTCCTCTGTCCCCTTTTGCTGGCTGGACTCTGTCCAACCCCATCCCCAGCCGTCGCCCCACCGCCTTGTTGGGCGTCATCTTCGCAGCAGCGGTTGCTTAAGCTGTCGCCTCCAGCTGGCGCGCCAGTTGAAAAGGGGGGCTCGTGCGAGTGAGGCGATGCTGGGGGGCAGGCAAGCCACATGGCCGAGACACAGGTGAAGATACATCCGGCATCCGGCACCAGTCATCCAGGGACACAAGCCGTCAGCGAGGGGTTGGGGTCAACCGAAATGCTTTAGAGGGGAAAAAATGCTTTAGAGGATTTCTCGGTGTATTTCAACTTTTTTGCTTTGTCCATATTTCTTCGATTTGAAAACACGCGCAGCGCACGAAAAGCAATGGAACCAGGAACAAACAACACAAAAGGCACTGGCTACTTGCCGCCATCCACATCAAAACAAGCCATGACATGCTGCGAATGCTTCCAGGGCAAACAGCATCCAGGGCAAGCAGTGTCCAGGCAAGACATGTTATAAGCCACATGACCACATTAGAATGTTCCAAGTGCTCATGTGGGAAGATAAGCAGCATAATCGCCTCCCGCTGACCCCACAGCCCACACCCTTGATGCTCATGCTTCTAGGTGGATGCCCCACACAAAAAATGCCCTCTCGTCCCCTCACCTCGTGCCGCCTCGTGCCCGCCAGAGAGCCCCAAAGGAGAACCTTCCCCATGGCACCTGTGAGGCATGGCAAGGTCATGAGAGGAAGGCCCGCCGCTGCGCTCACTGCCACCAGCTCCCTCCCCTCCCGTGCACCCCTCGCCGTTGCCCTCCTCTCGACTGCATTCATCGGAGGGGCGCCCGCGGCGAGCCCCCCGGTGGGACGACGCCTCCCCACCCGAGGAGGCCTTGCGCTTGCTGCCTGGCACGATGCGCACCAGTCGTTGGATCAGCTCCTGCGCACGCCAGGCCGCCAGGTGTCATGCCGGCAGAATATAACCAGGTGTCATGCCGGCAGAACCAACCCAATCATTAGAGCACACCTAACATGGTTGCTTGCAGGCCAATGCCCCCTGCAAACTACCCCCCAACCCCCAACCTCCAACCCCACCTACCCAAACAAAAACCAGAGAAAAAAAAGAAGATAAAAAAACTGGGTTCGAGACAGCTAACCACATCTTCAAACCGTTGCCAAAGTCACAAAGGCCATGGTCCCTGGATCCCACAAAATCTGCCCGTGCCGAGACAAGAACAAACCAGTACACAACATAGCACACACACACGCGCACGCTTACGCCCACACCCATGCCCATGCCCATGCCCATGCCCATGCCCATGCCCATGCCCATGCCCATGCCCATGCCCATGCCCATGCCCATGCCCATGCCCATGCCCATGCCCATGCCCATGCCCATGCCCATGCCCATGCCCATGCCCATGCCCATGCTCACGTCCACGCCAGCTTGTAAACAAAGTCACTGGAATCAGCAGGTGCACCTGCTGCCACCAGGCCTGTGACATGAATGGATGCACTCCGCACAGCTGCTCGTTCCCACCTCCCATGACACTGACCTCAAGCTCCAGGTTCCAGCACAGTTGCTCGGCTTGGCGCGCAACCTTGAGCGCCTGCAAGCCAACGACGAGAAGTCCAAAATAGACGCATACAAAGAGACCAGAAACAGGCCGCATCCGTTCAGCACACAACAGAAGATTCCAACGCATAACGCGGCCTTGCCATACCAACACTGAACCTCCCCCAAAATTACTTTTCCCCCAATGACCACATTAGCAACACTCATGACCGATCGCATCGCCCACACATATGTATACTCACAGCTGCGGAGGATATTTTCCACCCCCTACATGTTGGGATATTGCAATTGATTTCACAGTCACTTATTGGTACGGAAATTAGTGGGATGAGGTTTCGGGGACTTGGTGGATGGGAGTGTGGGCCGGGAATTCAGGGTGCGCTGTTTGACTTGATTTCTTGCGTCCGTCGAAGTTGACCGTTGGCGAGAGCCTACATGGTCGGAGGCTCGATGATGCTATGTTCGGTGGCGACATCATACGTTTGTGGTTCAGTGATGGTCGTGATGGTCGTGATCGTTGGTTGGTTGGTTGGTTGGTTGGTTGGTTGGTTGGTTGGTTGGTTGGTTGGTTGGTTGGTTGGTTGGTTGGTTGGTTGGTTGGTTGGTTGGTTGGTTGGTTGGTTGGTTGGTTGGTTGGTTGGTTGGTTGGTTGGTTGGTTGGTTGGTTGGTTGGTTGGTTGGTTGGTTGGTTGGTTGGTTGGTTGGTTGGTTGGTTGGTTGGTTGGTTGGTTGGTTGGTTGGTTGGTTGGTTGGTTGGTAGTTGGTTGGTTGGTAGTTGGTTGCTGGTTTATTGTTCCGAGGGCGGCGCTGAGTCGATCAGTGCGGCGTCCCAGGTCCTGTCACTACAGCTTGGCGTGCTAGGCTGACAAAAGCCGACCAACGTAGGGCAAACACAGCGTTAAGGTGGAACTCCACTGTGAATGGCGTAATGTTAACGTGAAGCCACAAAAGGGTCGGGGAGTTGCGCTGAGCGCGCGTCGAGTTATCGAATTTTCCTTTCAGAAGTTCTTCATTCAATATTCATTTAATACAACACTACCCTCTTTTTGCCGCCTTGCCCTGCCGACGTGCTTGCATGCACGCATCCATAAGGCAAAAAAACACACAAAAAAAAAGCCAGACGGTGGAGGCATAAAATAAAAATGACACGGCTCACAAAAATGTTCAGATACCGCAAGCGATCTCTACACAAAGAAAATTACAGTTACCCAACTAATAACAACCTCTGGCCATGCAGGCTGCGCCGACGTGACAAGACGACAAAAGAGGCTTCCAATCCCAGGCAATGGTCACCCTCCTGACTCCTCCATACCTCGGCTGGCAACGACAGCGCTGCGAGTGCCTTAGCTTTGTAGAAAAAGGCCTGCCCGCAGGTCGGGTGGAAGTCGATGGCCGCCTCCGCATCCTCCAACGCATACTGCAAGTCGCTCGAGCCTGCATCGAGCAGGCCAAGCCACAGAACATTTAGCCACAGGACAGGCGGCCACAGGACAGGCGGCCACACACGACACCATTGGAACCTATTGGAACCATGGAACAGGAAACGTTAGAAAGGCCACCTTCTAGGCGGGGCTCAGGACTGAGGACGGGCCGCCAAAAGACAGGCCACCACAGCCGCTGGAAGCATGCAACAGGTAATACCAGCAAAGCAGTCACCATACGGACAGTGCGTGGGCACTGGGCAAGCAGGGTAACGGGCCCAACAGGCATGTTGGAAATGGGGAGAGTTGTCCATCGGGTCAAATCGGTTCGCAGAGTAATCTGTGTGCAAAAGATAGACAATAGGCGCAACTGGAGCGCGGATTTCTATGGCATGACAAGAACGTTTGTTAGTGACAGATGCCATACGTTAGTTCCGCAAACGCCACAAGATTGCAGTCACACGCGAGCACTCACGGGCGACCCTGGCCATGTAGCTGCCGCTGCGCTGCATGTACAGGATGCCCAGGTGCTGCCTCATCGGGCGCACCAGCGGCGCAAACGGGTTGCCGCCCGGGCCCGCCCCGCTGGGCCCCGCATCCCCACCGTCGCCCGCATTCCTGCCCTCGGCACCGCCGCCGGCACCATTACTGCTGCCAGCATTGTTACCATCGCCAGCGTTAGTAGTATTATTGTTGTTGTTGTTGTCATCGTCGCGTGCGGCCTCCAGCCGGGCCTCCAGCGCGCCCAGCAGGCGCAGGGACAGGTTGATGGCGTGCGTGTAGTGCCGGATGGCGGTGCTGAAGTGGTGGTGCGAGTGTGCGCGGTTGGCCAGCCGTTTGGTCGCCAGAAGCTCTTCCATGGGAGACTGGCGGCGGCGCGAGTTGTCGGGCAGGCGGCTGCAAAAGAGGCCGGGGGCCAAGGGGGAGCCGACGAGAGAGGGAGAGGAGAGCCAGCCATGAAGAGAAGGAAACAGAAACAAAAAAATCAACGACTTGTACTGCCAAGAACGTTGACTGCGTAACAAACAGGTTGGTTGTGACCGCAGACCATGCCACGATGATAGACAGAAAGAGAGCCATTCGAAGCAGTTGTCATGCTAGCATGCCGCACGGCTTTGCATGACCATGCATGACAAGGTTTGGCCAGTGTCTCTACAGGCCCACTGCATTCAATTGAGACATGTGCATGACGAGGGATGCACAGGGTTCGTACGACTCGGGTGCACCTGCATAGGCATCACCAAGCGCCCAGTCCAGTGACCAGAGTCCTGCGTCCAGAAGACGTCACGCGCTGTAGATTACCCCTGCTATCTGCATTAGAACTGCGTCATCATCATCACCTGCCAAGTGAGTCGCGCATTGAGAAGAGACAAATCCCTTGAGCCCTTTTGAAAGGTCCCCTTTGATAACCCCTTTCAACCCCTATCAGGCCTTTTAATCGCTCTTATCAAAAGGTAGGTAGGTTCAATAATCATCGTCACCTCTCCCACGAATCCTTCATCGAAACCAAACCCTGTGGTCAGGTCCTTACCACCTGTGCGCTCTGCCAGCATAATCATCATCCTCACCTGTCCAGCGAGTCGTTCATCGAGAAGACGACTCACCTGTCCAGCGAGTCGTTCATCCTCACCTGTCCAGCGAGTCGTTCATCGAGAAGACGAACACGGCATCGCTGCTGTAGCTAGCGGCAACACGTGCGCCGTCGCCACTGAACGAGACGCCCGTTATGCCATCGCCCGCAAAGTTGTCGGCCACGCCCAGGGGGGAGAAGCGGCGCAGGCAGCAGTGACGCGAGTCCGAGTGGCTGCTGGCGGCCGTGAGCATGCGGCGATCGTACACGCGCACAAAGGGGTCGCCCCCGGCCACCACCAGGTGGTGGGGGTTGCCGCGGCTCAGCGACAGGCTGCAGCGATACGAGGGGGGGGGGAGCGGGGGGGGAGCAGGTCACCACGAGAGGAGACGGAGGAGGCGAGCCATGTTGCCCCAGCACAGCACATGGGAGGCGAGGGATATTGCCCCCGCACAGCACACGTGGTTACTGATTAGACTGCTTGCAGGGAACAATGTAGAAATCATGATGGCCTGCCCCAGCTGTTACCCTATACCAGGACAGCAAAAGCCTGTTAGCTGCAATACGTTGTGCGCACCGGCAGGATGCCCGGTGACTCAGACCCTGCCAAGTCATCTTTCCCCAACAGTCATGACCCGTCGGCATCAGAATCGCCACTGTCCCAACATCCAGTCCCATCCACTCCCTTATCCTCGGGAGACAGCATAACAAGACCTCCGTTGCGCACACATTGCAATTTAGAAACAGTTGATATGTTTCGATGATTAGCAGCTCACACTGGACGATGTAATCGCCACAAACCAACCGCATCGAGCATCCTGTGTAGCGCCCAGGTCGCGAACGACAGCGGCAGATACTCCTACCATGCATGGCTGCCCTGTCACCCCATCTGGCAAGATCGGAACCCACACGAGACGCCCCCTCATATTGCCCGTAAGCACGTGCCCCCGTCCACCTGTTGATGCCCCCACACAGACACGCCACAGGTGGGGCATGGCACCTGCGCATGCTTCGATGTTATCCCACCTGTTCTTGCACACACAACCACACACACAGACACGTACACATACAAAACAGAGACACAGACACCCACCTGTTGATGCGCACGCGCGTGGGCCCCGGCCGCAGGTCCACGAGCACGTTGGCCCCCTCCCCCTCGCGCCAGGCGGACGCGTTGCAGCTCGCGTGGGGGGCGCGCAGGTCGATCGAACGCACGGTGCAGTCCTGGGGGGCAGTGGGTCACGGGATGTGGGTAAGGGGTAAGGGCTAAGGGGTCATGGGTCATGTGATATGGGTCATGGGTCATGGGTCATGGGTCATGGGTCATGGGTCATGGGTCATGGGTCATGTGATATGGGTCATGGGTCATGGGTCATGGGTCATGGGTCATGGGTCATGGGTCATGGGTCATGGGTCATGTGTCATGTGTCATGTGTCATGTGTCATGGGTCATGGGTCATGGGTCATGGGTCATGGGTCATGGGTCATGGGTCATGGGTCATGGGTCATGGGTCATGGGGTCATGGGTCATGGGTCATGGGTCATGGGTCATGGGTCATGGGTCATGGGTCATGGGTCATGGGTCTTGGGTCATGGGTCATGGGTCATGGGTCATGGGTCATGGGTCATGGGTCATGGGTCATGGGTCATGGGTCATGGGTCATGGGTCATGGGTCATGGGTCATGGGTCATGGGTCATGGGTCATGGGTCATGGGTCATGGGTCATGGGTCATGGGTCATGGGTCATGGGTCATGGGTCATGGGTCATGGGTCATGGGTCATGGGTCATGGGTCATGGGTCATGGGTCATGGGTCATGGGTCATGGGTAACATGGTGGCGTGCGCCAGCAAGGGTAACTGTGGAGTGTGTGACGCATTAATGTTTGTGTGAGGCACGAATGTGGGGTATACGCAGTGGCTGTGTGACATGCGTCATGCATCGCCACTTGTGAGGGGCGTGCGCTGGCACACGGGGAGGATACAAGGACGCCGCGAGAACACTTGCGGATGTCACTTGCGGATGTCAGGAGAAGATACGGAGGACAAGGCTGTGGTCCATGTGCACAGGAGGAAAAACTGAGCGTGAATGGAGAGCGCTCCCGCGTGGAAGGACGTATACTGCCACCACAGTCCCACAGATGGCGCATGGCTCTAAGAGTCAAGAGCAATGGATAGTGCTCCGCCGCCTACAGACCTCTTCAGGCACGTGTTCAGTCTACCAACCATAAAGGCACAAGTTTGAATACCAGTGATAAAGCAACGGCTCTGGTGGCCAGCGGCAAACACCCGACAAGAGACCTATGTACGATTCTTCGACGTACCCGCTGCCAGCATAAAGGAGCGCCAGAGACATCCGCGCATTGTGCCTACCACGACCGAAGGCACACACAAGCACCAAACACCTTTGCTGGAGCACTGGCTGCACGCACAGTTGCCAGCACACAGGAACGCGAGCGGTGCCTACCTCTGCCGCCGAGATGACCAGGTGAGGATTGCCAGGCTCCACCACCAGTTTCTGGTCACATGGGATTCAAGCCCAGCACACCGGGGAGCCAAGTTATAGTTCCAAGAGTGCAAGCAGAGACAAATAGTGCCCGCAATGAGAGGTGAAGGGGACATGCAGCTTTCCCATCAACTGCCAGTTGAGAAGAAAGTGAATCAGGAAAGTTATATGGAAGTTGCATGTCATATGCAATACATGTTATATGGAAGTTATATGGAAGTTGCCTGTCGCTGTCGGGGGCTGCCCATGCATCCAATGCAGGCTCCACACAAGTCAAACTGTTTGCACATACCACTGGGGCAGCGAGCGCATGTCCAGGTACCGGAAAAACATAATGCGCCCATGTGCTCACTAATAAAAATGCACAGCAAAGTAGTACTCAGATTGTGTTCAGTATGCAGATGCATGCCAGCATACTAGTGTTCATACGATGTGTCCACATCCAATAAGAGATTGTGGGTCCACGACATACTAGTGTTCATACGATGTGTCCACATCCAATAAGAGATTGTGGGTCCACGACATACTAGTGTTCATACGATGTGTCCACATCCAATAAGAGATTGTGGGTCCACGACAAGCGTACGTTCGGCGACGCACAGTAGCCATTTCGCGCCCATGCAGACACATGGCCATGAGCGCCCATGCAGACATACCTTGACCCGCCCGTAGTGGCAGCGGCACACAAACATCGGGCGTGAGGCATCCAGATAGCTGACGCGGACTTCCCCTACACGCGCAGCCGCACGCGGCACAAGGGCGGGGAAAAGAGACATGGTTAGGTATCAACGAGACAATTAGCGCAGGCATGGCAATACTATATACTTATATACTGTAGTGACCAGGATATCAACGAGACAAGCAGCGCAGGCCAGACATCTGGAGAATCTGGACCATGGTAGCTCAAGCCTGCCGCTATCTTATCCACGTTTGTCGAGTCATTCAGGATGTGCCTGTATCAGCCTCCAGTAATAGACAGGATCCAAGGATCACATAGCATCGCCGTTGCAGGCGCCACATGACGATGGCTGCTGCCATCAATTCCCAACCACCAAAGCAAACTTCAGATGATCCATTCATAGTGGCGAGAAAACGGGCATATACAAACGGCAGTTTCGGAGCATATGAAACCTGTCACCTATCCCACAGGGAACGAGGATGCATTGACGGATGGATAAACACACGATACCGTAGCACTGCGCGAAATATAATTAGCCGGAGGCCATGCGGCCCGCCAAAGGGTATGGCCGGCTGGGCCGTACCGCCAGGGCCATCGCTGTTGTGTGTGTGGTTGTCCCCAACGAAACATGTCATGGTTGGCGGACTCCAACAAGCCATCCCATCCCTCAAGCATGCTTCCAGGGTGCTCCATGGTTGCATCAGAATTATCAGATAAACTTGGACTTAAATTTAGGACCCCGCAAACAAACACACACACACGCACACATACACACACATGTACGCACGCACGCACGCACGCACGCACGCACGCACGCACGCACGCACGCACGCACGCACGCACGCACGCACGCACGCACGCACGCACGCACGCACGCACGCACGCACGCACGCACGCACGCACGCACGCACGCACGCACGCACGCACGCACGCACGCACGCACACACACATACACACATACACACATACACACATACACACATACACACATACACACACAAACCGTTCCAATCTGAACAAGTGAACATAGCAAAAAAGAAACTAGTTCCGTATCTGAACATAGCAAGATAAATCTGATTACCGTCACCCGCGCAGGTGGCAACCGCGGTGTCGTTGGTGCCTGGGAGGAATCGCGTGCTGGCAGGGTAAGGGGGGGCAGCACCCAGCGTGAATGCCAGCACCCAGCACATGTGGCACCAGCACGCACACGCACACCCATGCACACCCAATCACATCGATGCACAGAAACACGCATGCACAGCGCAGATCAACACATGTCGTGTGCACGCTTAGTTTACCGCGATGCACCCGTGTGCGTTTAGTTTAGCGAGATGCACATATGTGCGCTTAGTTCGCTGAGATGCACCTGCGCCGATGTGGCGAACCAGGCGAGACGACCCCTCCACACAGTCAGCACAGGAGGAATCAGCACAGGTAGGCGTCTCATGAGCCAGCCCAGCAAGCACACCCATGTTATAGAATATTATAGAATACACCTTGCGGTAATAAATATTGTAGATAACATTATAGAATATTATAATTACTACAGAATGCACCTTGTGCAATTCGGCCGAGAACGGCAGCTTCCGACCCCATTTATCCTGCCCACTGGCACGGTGGGTGCACGCCCTGGTCTTAAGGGAAGTAAGGCGGGCGCTTGGGGTGCGCACGGGTGCCACTTGGGGTCAGAACGCCATCTGACTGGCATAGACAGTAGATCTGATCATTCTTAAGGGACATGTCTGAGGGGTAAATCTGATGGGACACTTCCCATTAATTAATAAGCACGTGACTGCGACATGTGCCAGGGTGCCAATACAGAGTAAAGGAACCTCCAACCCCTGTACAAAGTGAGGAGGGAGGGCGCCCTCGACTAGCATGCACTAGCTTCTCTCACTGCCACAAGTGGGCAGGCCACACAGCACCCTCTCCGCATCATGGTGCGGGTGCAGCTGTGGGTGCGATACAACAATCCATAGGGCACCGCCCATGGGACACGGCTAATAATGATAATAAATCCTCCTCCTCCTCCTCCTCCTCCTCCTCCTCCTCCTCCTCCTCCTCCTCCTCCTCCTCCTCCTCCTCCTCCTCCTCCTCCTCCTCCTCCTCCTCCTCCTCCTCCTCCTCCTCCTCCCGCCTCCTCCTCCTCCTCCTCCTCCTCCTCCTCCTCCTCCTCCTCCTCCTCCTCCTCCTCCTCCTCCTCCTCCTCCTCCTCCTCCTCCTCCTCCTCCTCCTCCTCCTCCTCCTCCTCCTCCTCCCCCTCCTCCCCCTCCTCCCCCTCCTCCCCTCCTCCCCCTCCTCCCCCTCCTCCCCTCCTCCCCCTCCTCCCCCTCCTCCCCCTCCTCCCCTCTCCCCTCCCCCTCCCCCTCCTCCCCCTCCTCCCCCTCCTCCCCCTCCTCCCCCTCCCCCTCCCCCTCCTCCCCCTCCTCCCCCTCCTCCCCCCTCCCCCTTCTCCCCCTCCTCCCCCTCCTCCCCCTCCTCCCCCTCCTCCCCTCCTCCCCCTCCTCCCCCTCCTCCCCCTCCTCCTCCTCCTCCTCCTCCTCCTCCTCCTCCTCCTCCTCCTCCTCCTCCTCCTAATTATCATCACTACTACTGCTTTGTTGAGCGTTGCTCA